>CM055912.1:35330429-35570429 GCA_029582155.1 Panopea generosa
ACAGTTGTGTAGCGGGGATGCGTCGATGGCTTCTACTTGTGAACTTCGACATTGCCCCGGTGGGTTTGGCTTATTCTTATTTATTTAAGCTCGACGGAAAGAAAATCTTATATGAAGCTCTTGAGACCGCTCCAGTACTGAGTGGAATCGCGAACTGAGGATCGAACCCGAACACTTTAGCGTGAGATGCCAACTCTCTATCCACTACACTACTGACCCGATGGGTTTAAGTCCATGTTGACGTAACACAATGATGTCACTCATATGTGTATACTTTTAAACCTGTTATTTTTACATCAAACATGAAAAACGTCATAAATACGTATACAAGATCGATATTTTCTCCGGTAGATCCAGTGTTAAATAAGATGCAGTGTACCAGGATTAATATTCCGAACTTGTGTGTGTGTGTGCTCGCGTTTCTATTGCAATAATCCCCAAACACATTACTATCATTTTGAAACTTTAAATTATAAATTTCAATAATAGGTTAATATAAATGCACGTGATTGAAATATTGATACCACGTGTCATGTCTGCAACCTTCATGTTTGATCTCCGACCGGATCATCGTAAAGGTTCGATTCATATATTTAAACATAATGGGATACACTTAAGTGTCACATGACACTTTACCTGACGCCTGTTGTCAATCAAACAAGTCGATAGTCCAATCATCGGCCGATATTGTTTCCAGGGTAACTAGTTTTCTTAGACAAGCAAATTGTCTTTAAATAACATTTGATTGTATTACATTGTATTTAATTGAAAATGAAACGTGGCCAGTGGGCACAGCGATAGTCGCTCTCCCCTCTGGTCAATTCTAATAAATTTACACTGATCTATTTTTGTAAATTATATATTTTAATGATGCAAATATGAAATTAAAATTTCCCAGTATGCATGTATGCTCTTAAACTAACAAACATTCGGGGTCGTATTCACGACCATTCTTTGGAATATACATAGACCTGAGCTTGAAAATAAACCTGAGATATCTAGTTTACCACGGAAGATACAATACTTATGAGAGTTTATTTGACTATATTTGGTGTCCCTTCATGCGTAAAATTTTTTGTCTCAGAATATGATGTCTAGGTGTGTTCTTCAATATTTATTCTTGCGTTCAAATCTAGGAATATTCTTAATAGTGGTAAGTGAATATAACTCCCTGGTCTTAACATTTTGTTAACAACAATGGTTACCACAATGGCTGTTTGCTTGTTACGTGGCATCTCATCATTAGTTTTATTCGGTATGTCATATAGAATAAACATATCCATATATATGTATTTACAAAACTTTATGAAAAACAGCTAATTACATTGAAAAGATCTTTTATCTAAAATAATTATTGATCTATTATATTCAATGAACAACACAGAATGTCATTATAAATGTATCCCATAAATATCACTAAAAATCAGTACTTTATCACAGTATTAATCTTAAAGTTACAATTTGAAAATTTATTATTATTAGTTGATTAAGTTGAAAAAATAAGCGAATAATGAAATAAAAGTGAACCTTAAAGTGATATGAAATGCTTCGAAGGCCCAGTAAAGTCCGAGGACTTATTTCCACTGGGGTCCACATAACGCGATTAAAAACTATCCTTGGATACGAGCAATAGAAATATATTATTCTTTATAAATGTATTAAATAAAAAAAATGATCAAACTAACGTATTTCACAGATATTATTAATTCCTTTGAAGTATTTAATTGATTATTATTATACCATAAGGCAAACACAGAAGCGAAAATAAAGCTTAATATTACAGTAATCAAATTAAACTAATATGTATTGCACTGTATAGTAAGACACTGTCCACTGTCTAAAATCTTCCATTAATCTGGCAATAGTTGACGGCAAATGGTCGGAATGGCAAACGTGGTCTGCATGTTCCGTCAGCTGTGCCACGGGAATGAAGAATCGAACACGAGCATGTGACAATCCACCGGCTAGCAATGGAGGGAGACCTTGCCATGGATTTTCGACTGTGACGTTTGAATGCAACAATGGAGAATGTCCAGGTACAAATGCTGTTTTGACCCAGTATGCATAGAATCAAAACTGAATACGTTTCTCTCTAGAGTCCCTCCCCCTCCCCCACCTCCCCCCCCCCCCCCCCACCACACACACACACACCAAATGCTTAAAAGTATACAAAACGCATTTTTTTAAATTTGAAAATCCATATAAAAAATTTTATATATTATTAGCCCTGATCTGCTATCACTTTTATCAGTTCATACACGTCGACCGCAATTATTTTTTTGTTTGTTTTGTTTAAAGTGATCAGTGAATTTGTTGGAATAACATTGAAAAACAACGCAAGAAAGTGTTGTATTTGTTTATTTAAGTTGATACAATATCAATACTTTAAGTCTTGCGTTTTTAACAGTGTTTAGTACACTTGTACTTCATACTGTTTTCAAACAGTTGTGTTTTAATCATAAAATAAACGTCATTGAGATCATGATATGTCGCACCCTAGTCGCGATATATAAAACCGAGTGATGGTTATATGATTTCAAAATCCAACGAAATGTCAGTGATGTCCGTGTGATGATGAAATATTCGTGTGATGACGAAATGTCCGTGTGATTACGAAGATTTGAAGGTAGTTACAGTAACTGTAGTTGATTGAATTACATCATACGTCTATGATGTCTGGAGTTTTGGTTACATCATAGTCTATGCTGTCTGGAAACTTTGGTTACATCATAGTCTATGCTGGAAGGAAACTTTGGTTACATCATACGTCTATGCTGTCTGGAAGCTTTGGTTACATCATAGTCTATGCTGTCTGGAAACTTTGGTTACATCATAGTCTATGTTGTCTGGAAGCTTTGATTACATCATAGTCTATGCTGTCTGGAAACGTTGGTTACATTATACGTCTATGTTGTCTGGAAGCTTTGGTTACATCTTACGTCTATGCTGTCTGGAAGCTTTGGTTACACCATACGTCTATGCTGTCTGGAAGCTTTGGTTACATCATACGTCTATGTTGTCTGGAAGCTTTAGTTCAGTCATACGTCAGTGCGTCTGGAAGCTTTGAACGCAATCGCATTGCTTATTCTGAACAGTGGGAAATCCGAAACGGCACTGACGACGATTTCGAAGTCACATTTTTGTCAAAAATAAATAGTTTGCACATTCACCTAACAGAAGGGAAAGTCAAAATAGGAATCTGATCTGAAATTACTTTACAATATAAATAAGAAAGTTCGATATATAGGCAAATGGATGGGTTGGATATTTATTGATATAATCACATCCACTGCCCCGGTAAAATATTTATTTTCTCGTGGCGCTGTCATATGCGTGTGTTAAATATAAATCAAACTAGTTTACTATTCGCAAAAAAAATATCAATAAATGAGATAACAGTTGTACCGTGAACGTTATTCCAAATACGTATTAAGATGGCTGAGCATGTCGGGTGATATCTCGGTATTGTATGCATCAGAGCCAAGTTATATGGAAAACCGATAAAAATATTGCACTAGTTAAAAATCAAAAATATGATTATCATCGAATTATTACAATGTGAATAACATTATAAACGATGTAATAATCATTTAAAATGTGTTATCTATATGTAACTTGCTGATGCCTATGGTCGTTTTAAAACCATCTACCACGTTTACCTGAGCTTTACTATATTCATTTTCGTCATTCTAAGAGATTTACCGCACACCAACTGACCACCCTCTGTTATATTGTAGTTGCGGGCAAATGGACTAAATGGACCCATTGGTCCACGTGTTCACGTACATGTGGTTATGGAATACATACGCGAAATCGTACTTGCACGAACCCGCCTCCTTCTAACGGTGGACACACGTGCAGTGGACATTCTACAGCATCTCACACATGCATGCTCCATCACTGCCCAGGTAATACCCGACTATGTAATAAACGGACTTGTTTCACAACAGAGATAAATTAAATATGTTTACACTAATTCAGATAAAATGCACATTTTATATATACTTCAAACGGGATATTGGCGAATGCTCGTGTATCGAAATGGTTTCGTATAAGATAGCTAGTATTTGGAAACTTTTACTTGGAGAACAAAATGAACAATCAGTTTAAGATTAAGAATGTCATGCATTGCACATTGATCATTTTTCATGGAACACTATTTTCTGTAAATTACATATACCCCCGTATGCACACAGGCTTTTAATTTAGGTTTTATATAGGAAAGGGATATAACTGAGGCCAATAGTTGAAAAGTATATTATTTGTTGTGATATAAGACAAAACAAGTGTTAAAATGTATTGCATCTGTTTGGTAAATCTTAATATTAAAAAGTAAATGTATATTGCAATGTATTGCTTACAGACTGTAATTTATATTGCAATGTATTGCTTATAGATTGTAATATAAGTTTACTTTTAAGTAGATTTTGCTTTACACAACCTGGTTTATAACAGAAACATTAAACAGCATCGTAACTATGAAGTTTCAAATAGTAATAATGTGACTCTTTATATAACGCCGGGCCCGAGTAGTTCAGTCGGTAACGCGTATGACTATCATTCCAGGGGTCGTGAGTTCGAATCCCCGCCAAGCAAAAGTTTCCGTCATAATTGATATACGACATTGTGTCTAATTATCATTCGTCTATCGTCGCTGATTCAAGTGGGAAAGTTATCAGTTACTAACGGAGATGGGGTGTGCTCGAGTACTGGTTTACCTTTCAGGATCCAAGGAAACAGTGGTTAGGTTTATTAACTGGACCCAATTGTATAAACACTGGTTAACGTTTAACAGTGGGTTAAATGTTTGGTTAAGTTAAAAAATCATGTTAAAATTCTGGTTAGCGGTTGTATAAATATTTGGTAGATCAAAGCGTATACAACAGATTAACCAGTTTGGATAAAATTTAACCCAGAGTTAAGAGTTAAAGAGTTAAAGTTAACCAGTGTTTATACAATTGGGTGCAGATCGTCTGTCAGCCCTCAATGGCATAAAAATGACGCTAAATATTCAATCGATCAATCTTTATATATCTTCTTTAACATGTTTTGGTTAATCATTAAAATACTTCCGATAATAATAATAATAATAATAATAATAATTGTCATTATGTTTGTTATATTAAAACATTGAATCTTGCAAGCGGCATGTAAATGTATCATTGCATTTTACCACTCTGGCATTAGTTGACGGCGGATGGTCGGAATGGCACACGTGGTCTGCATGTTCCGTCAGCTGTACCGCCGGCACAAAGACACGAACACGTGCATGTAACAATCCGCCGGCAAGCAGTGGCGGCAAACATTGTCACGGATCTCCGACGGAAAAGCTTGCTTGTGACAATGGAGTATGCCCAGGTAGTAGATGATACTGTTTTAAAGATTTATGTAATTGACTATAGGTCAAATCATAGGCTATAATAATTCTGCCGCGCAAATTTGGTTTAGAATTTTATAAAATGTACGTAAAGATTGTATTTTTTTGCTAAGGATGAGTTACATCAAACATGAGCCTGACATACTGCACTTACATATCACTCGTTCGAAATTGAATTGTATCCGACGAATAGAATTTGTGGAATTAGTTTAAACACTATTTTACTAGCATAAGTGCATATATTTAGCATACATTTAATAATGAAACAATCACGTCATACGTTTAACACATTATGTGGAAAGAAAACAAAAATAAACTTGTATTAATCTGCTTCCATAACAATTATAACAAAAAAACCTCTATACTTAAACCCCCAACTTTCACTGCCAGGGCAGCAAATATTTGTAAAATGGAGACAATCAAATTACAACGCTACACTAGGCTATCTGCTGATGGTGATTTATCACAGATCCATGTGTACTGACTGCATCTCCCTCGAATTTCAAATGGTTGGCAGTTAGAGTTAAAAATCTTTTCACACTTTTGGAAATTAGTTTTTTTTGCGAATTAAATGCATTAACAATAAGCTTGTAGCATGCAAAATTATAACAAAAATAATGCATTGATGACTGAAATTTTGAAAAAAGGATTCTCTGATTTGAATCATGTACTGCACTATATAAAATATTGCGGATTTTTATATAACAGTTGGGGATTTGACGTCTCACTACACAGTTACACCCTTTTTTATACAGTAACATTATTCTTACGCTTAAAAACAAGGCCTATTTAATTTGGTTTTGAAATATTTTCAAAATGGTTCATAGTAGTTGGGATTTCTTGCTACAGATGAGGTTGGTGTAGCGTATACTGCAATAAGACATCACTGGTGTTAAAAAGGTGACTTTTATAGGACTTCTTTTTTCAAAAATATCTCAGGGTGTCACTGTACCCTCTTTTAAAAAAAACAACGTGGTCAACCTACCAATTAATGTGCATTTTTATGTGGGTTGACATTGCTATGAAAAAAAAAAATTACAAAAACTTTGTATGTGGAATTCTTTTTTTTTTTACAATGGAAATTCTAGACCTTATTTTATATAGAACAAAGAACAAAATTCAACTGTGTAGTGAAACCTTGATTTTATAATGAATATAGATTAGTCTATTCATGAACCTGATATCTCCTGAATCAGTTCTATTAACCACCAATAAAAAAGCAGAGAATTTTATGACTGTCCAACAATTCATAGCAATTGAACGCTTACTTACCCTAAAGCAACTGACCTGGTTCGTTCTAAAGACTAAAGAAAGATATACTTATATTTACATAACAAGGTTGGTCGTCTTGGTTTTATGGACCATGCTCGGTCACGTGCGGAAACGGAACAACGTCACGATTACGTCATTGTAGTTCCGGTCAAGATGGCGACTGCAAAGGAGTGCCAGTAGAATATATCGCCTGTCAGGATCGACCATGTCCAAGTATGATCATAAAACAAATAACAAAGGTTCACTGTTGATGTTTTATTCTAAATATACTTCACAGATAGGCCTGTAATTAAAGTATGAACATGATACGAGCGACACAATTGTTTCGTGTTTCTTTTCTAATAAAATTAATGTCTTTATACTTCTTAGACTTGAAATGCTAATAAAAGATGATGAGAAAATAGAATAGATTAACTGTTATCTGTTACCAAACGTGTAAAACACTTGTGTGCAGCAATATTAGTGGCACGTGATACCATTTAGAATGTATAAGTGTTTGTCACCATTTAAGATTGTATTTTTTTCATATTTGTATTTTATTTGTCATATTTATCGAGGTAAATAAACATGGAACTTTCCTTCCGATTGGCGTCATACAATCAGTTGTGGTGCTTGTAGTTTAATAGCTCCTGTTTAATAGGTCCCTATCCCTTTACTTTATATATACGCCTTTGGACACCTAATATAGATGCCTTTGGACACCTCTAATATAGAAGGCTTTTTAAATTAGTGGGTGAATTATGTTTATATTACCTGACAGAGTGGAAAACAGTGCAGGAAGCACTCTTCCTGCACTGTTTTCAAAGACCTTCTGTGATTGGTGCGTGACAACGCGTATCTATGGAATAAAGGGCTATATTTATATTCAATACATCACATAAATACAGTTGATGGTCAGTGGGCTGCCTGGCAACATTGGGGCGCATGTACACAGTCGTGTGGGGAAGGCAAGCAAGTGAGAAATCGGACGTGTAGTAACCCCACCCTTTCTCAAGGTGGTGTTGCATGTATAGGAAGTGCAGGTGATACGAGAGTGTGTAACAAGCAGCACTGTCCAGGTGATTTTTTTACTTTCTAAAGCTTTATTAAACATAATAAAACTGTCGTAATTTAGGTTTCTTCAAGGACTTTAATTTTGCTAAATTTTAATTTTCAAACTTAAAAACTATAATCTAAAAGACTTGGATAGATTATGTTTTCAGAAGACAGACAAGGCAGGCTTTACCGTCCATGTGACGATCTGTACGCAGATAAACTTACAAATAAATCACTGAATGGAGTGATACATTCCGACATGCATCAAGCATAACACAAGGGTGGCATTCTCAAAAAGTAATGAATGAGTTTTTTGTCCAAATTTTACATTCTGAAAATACAGTTTATATTTTGATAAATAAAGGAATTATTTTGTTGATATATCGTATTCAATATCCGCAGTCATCCTACATTCCACCTGCCGTTTTTAGTCTGTTTATCGGACTAAAGCTTGTACAAGCGAACCTAGAACATTCAGAACCCTTTAGCGATTTGTACCTACATGAAATCTTGAATTAATAATATGACAAACGAATTTTCAAGAACTGCAATGGAGTAAACGGATTTTGTATTCGAATATAATTCAGTTTTGGAGTACAACATTTTGATAAAAGCGTTTCCAGTTCACAACTCTGCTTGGTTTATTGTATAGCCAGACATGTATAGACAAAGGCTGTTGTTAATGATGGTGTTTGTTATAGACACACTCAACGTGTAGGAATTTGAAATCGAGTATTGTTTACCCGAGCGTTACTATATATATTTCTATTCGTATTTCTAGATATAATCAACCATCCTATGTTATATTGTAGTGGCGGGCAGATGGGCTAAATGGACACACTGGACCACGTGTTCACGCACGTGCGGACATGGAACACACACGCGTAACCGTACTTGCACGAACCCACCTCCTTCGCACGGTGGACACACGTGCAGTGGACATTCTTCAGCATCTCACACGTGTATTCTCCAACAATGTCCAGGTAATGTAGTGCAGAACTAGATCTTTATATAGTCTATATGAAAGTGCTTGTATTTATTTTATGTAAATATATATATTATATGTCTTGGTTATTCACAAATAATTATCTCCATATATATATCATGCATTGTGAATTAGCATCTGAAAAGATCCCAAAAATCGTAAATTCCGTTGTTGTGAATTTAATTATCTCCCTTTATGAAATTAAATATATTTGAATTCACTGTATCTATATGATCCTACGGGTTTATAAATCTGTCCTTAATATAGCATGTGAGAAGGCATGAATCCTTAACTGGATCCTACTCATATAAAGCAATCACTTCATGTATGTAAATTTGTCCACCCTGTCCAGATGTGTTGCATGTAATTCCATAGTATATAAGTCATGGTCGTCACCAAATTTATTGGTTTGGCAGAGGCCTTGATATTGTATCTATGGTTTGCATTGTTGCTAGTCGCACTCGCCGTAGTCTGGTCTGTACATTTATGTCTTGGTTATTCACAAATAATTATCTCTATATATATATATATATATATGTATGTATGTATGTATAAATGCTTATTCCTGAAACATGTACATGAAGCTGTGTATATCGTATTATAAGCAATTTGTTGTTTCGTGTTCGGATCAAATTCAACATCAATATTTAATGCGAGAAATTGCGATGCAGAAGAAGTCATTCTAAATTAGCCACAGTAACGCCGAGACAGTAACATCGCCATAGTAACGGTCAGGTCTTAGCCAAATGTTATGTTAAGTGTTCAAGAGAATCTTCGTCGTTCAACTTTATTAACTATTTCTTTTTTTTGGTTTAATATTTTAAAATAATATTTTTGAACTAAAAACGTACAAATGCTCTTTTATCAATATGGCATTAGTTGACGGAAAATGGTCGGAATGGCATACGTGGTCTTCATGTTCCGTAAGCTGTACAGCTGGCATAAAGACTCGAACACGTGCTTGTGACAATCCGCCGGCAAGCAATGGCGGCAAACATTGCCGCGGACCTTCGACAGGAAACCTTGCTTGTGACAACGGAGTATGTCCAGGTAAACAAAAATGTTTTAATCGAATAATTCCATACGTAGAACCAAACCTTATATAGGTATTTATCTTGTAAATGAAGGTAAAACAATGCTTACGCTAGAAAACGCCCGGCGTAATTTAGTTCTGAATCTTTTTCAAAAGGCTTCGTATAGATGCAGCAATGACATATCACTAGTTTGGCCACTAGATTGGCAAGTATATTACTATGTTTACGCGTAAAAATACAGGGTGAAACATTATTCTCTATAAACCATTCGGAAAATCAAAATTTAAACATTTGGTAGACGTAATAAACTTTCCATGCTGAGTTTTGATATATTCGAGGTTGTTTCTGAATATTAAAAAACGCTGACCTCATGCCCCAATACAAAAATAAGAAATTTGTTATTTGGAGTACAAGTTTACCGCGGAAGGACGGTGGTTCCTGTATGGTTCGAGGCTGCTTCCTCAACAAACAAAAGCAGTTGCATCTCAACATTTTATTTTCATTTATTTAGGCTTGCATTTTATTTTATTGTTACTGCCTATGGCTACATTAAGATTATTTATATTCCGATATCTAATATGATTCGTGATTCAAACATATAACAACAAAAATATATCCATATACCATTAAATCACACATTAGAAAAAAATGTTCCTCTCTGGCTATTTTTGTACCTATCTTTTACAAGTATTGTAGGGTCCGGTTAGCTCTTTCGGTAGTGCGTCTGGGACGTGAATCTTTGCCCGACCATAGTACCCTCGATGATTGATTAGACATTGCGTCTCATTATCTTTCATCTCTCACTGCCAATTCAAGTGGGAACGTTTTCACGGTTACTTGCGGAGATGTGTATGCTCGAGTAGTGGCTAACCACGATAAAAAGAAAGTTACTGATCGTCTATTAGCTCTCAGAGACACAAGTTACCTGACGCTATATATTCAATCAATCAATAATTCTACGAGTCTTCTTTGTGTTAATTCATACATTTACTTATCTTAACACAACCAGTTTGGTCCTCGTGGTATTATGGACGATGTTCGGTCACGTGTGGTAACGGTACAACGTCACGATTACGTCACTGTAGTTCCGGTAAAGATGGCGACTGTCACGGAGCGCCAACGGAAGATGTCGCCTGCCAGGATAGACCGTGTCAAAGTATGAATATGATACATATAACACAATTTCGTAGTCTTATTTTTATAATAAATGTTGATGTATTTCCCACTTAGACTTATACTTTAAAAAAAAGGTTATATGATATATAAAATAAAATAAATAAACTTTAACTTGACCAAACACATGTTTAAATGAAACATAATTCAATTGATACATATATAGTACTCTAGGTCTGCACTCAAATAAAATCACCATAGAAATATAGAATAAATATGCTGTAATTTGAATCAACAAAATATATTTTATAATATGAAATTGGTGCCAATTATCTCCTAATCTGTTATACTTGTATACTTGTCTATTTATATATGAACAACGAATTTCCCTTTCGGTTGGCGTCATACACTTTTTTTTGTTGGTGGTAATTCAATAACTCTTGTTCAGTAACCTCTGTATTTATATCCAATACATAACATACATTTAGTTGATGGTCAGTGGACTGCCTGGCAACACTGGGGCGCATGCACACAGTCGTGTGGGGAGGGCAAGCACGTGAGAAACCGGACGTGTAGTAACCCCACCCCTGCTCACGGTGGCGCTGCGTGCACAGGAAGTACTGATGATACGCAAGTGTGTAACACACAGCAGTGTCCGGGTGAGTATTTTTAAACATTTCTAAATTATCAATCACTTAAAAAAATGTCGTGTTTGCGTTTGTTTGTTGTTGTTGGTGGTGGTGGTGGTGGTGTTGGTGGTGTTGGGAGAAATGTATCATATTTATTTGAGCTCTGCATTATTCCGCTTTGTATTTCTAAGAAAATTAACACAAAATAACTGACCATCCTATGTTACATTGCAGTGGCTGGAAGATGGACTAAATGGACTCATTGGTCCAGTTGTTCACGCACTTGCGGGAATGGAACACACACACGTCACCGTACCTGCACGAATCCGCCTCCTTCTCACGGTGGACACACGTGCAGTGGATCATCTTCGTCATCTCACAGATGCATTAACACACTGTGTCCAGGTAATGTCAGACTTTGTGATATACGGACTAAACTGACATTCATTATCTACAATATGCACAGAATAGAATATTAAGCTTATGCCTGTTCTAATGTTCTTGTCGGCGGTTAAGCACCAATATTTAATGCAAAAAGTTGCAATGCTGGGTTGCGGAAATAATTTCACACTGTATCAAATGTAATAACTGTAGAAAAAAATGAATATATAAACCTGCTTTTGTATTGGTAAATGTCTTTCTCATTTTCTTCTCAGTAAAACACTACCTTTATGGCATACTCAAGCTTAATTTCATTATAATTATTATCATGAACATATTCAATATTAACGAGGGTTCCTTATCAGCCGAGTGGTCTAGTACACCGTCCCAAGACCACTTATATCTCACCGCAGAGACCATGGGCTCGAGCCCTGCTTGATCCAACGCTAACGTGATACAGTTTTCCAGTTACTTGCAGGAGGATGGTGGTTTTACTCAGACTCATTTTGAGGTATTCTGCCTCCAATAAAATTGGACATATCATATATACGAGTTACATGTAATGTGTTGAAAATTGCTTAAATCATTGACTCATGTTTTCTTCAGTGGACGGCCATTGGACGACATGGCAAGCGTGGACTTCCTGTTCGCAGACATGCGGGCGTGGCGTTATGTCCCGTTCACGAACGTGTACCAGTCCAGCCCCGGCCAATGGAGGAAAGTCGTGCAGCGGGGATGTGGCCATGGCTTCGACTTGTGAACTTCGACATTGTCCCGGTAGGTTAAAGTTCAAAGTTGACATAACAGACTCGTCATTCACACTTGTGTATTTGTTTTTCAATATATCTATTGTACATCGAACTACATATGAAACAAGTTCTTATTATGTATACAATATTGCTCGACGTCTCTTATTTGGCAAGTCCACTACTGAAGGAAATACAGTTAAAGTGCATATAACTCAAATGCGACTTAGGCGTAGACTCGTGATTCCCTTTGCTGGAAAGGCATCCAGAAAAGTATAAGATATACTTTAATTTAAAAATATATCGTACTTTTTATCAAGACCGTAAGACAGTACAAATTGATTAAAAATATCAAATTTTACTTTTAAAGATTCGTTGACTTTCCAAAACGAAATCACAGGTTTTATAATGAAATATTTAATAATTCCTTGATGTTTGCAGCAGTAAATTAATACATAAATATTGATATTTTTTTTACCTGAAACTTTATCAGTGAACACTTTCAACTGTCTTTATCAATCTGGCATTAGTTGACGGCGGATGGTCGGAATGGCATACGTGGTCTGCATGTTCCGTCAGCTGTACCGCCGGCATAAAGACTCGAACACGTGCGTGTGACAATCCGTCGGCAAGCAATGGCGGCAAACATTGCCACGGATCTTCAACGGAAAAGCTTGCGTGTGACAATGGAGTATGTCCAGGTAAAGTAACTGTTGTACCCATTATATGCATACGTATACGATAACCTGCTGTTAGTCTCTCACAGAGTTATGTTCCTTGCACGTGAATTTAAAACAATATGCTTACTCTAGAAAATGACCGGCGTAAATATAGTTGGTAGAGTTGTAGCAATGACATATCACTAGTTTGCCAAGGATATTACTCTGTCTGTGCATAACAAATTAGTGACAACGAGAAGAGAAAATAAATATTGTCTATAAACCATTCAAAAAATCAGATTTTAACCATGTGGTAGACGTAATAAGCTTTCTATGTTGAGAATTGATATATTTGGTGTTGTTTCCGACCATCACAAAACGCTTACGTCCCAAACCAAAAATGAGAAATTTGTTATTTAAAATACACGTTTACAATTGGCTAACCGTCCACGATCCAAGGAAAGAGTTTTTGGTTAACTGATCGTCTTTAAGTTCATCAGTGACACAAGTTACATGACGCTATATATTTAATCAATCAACCATTTTACGAGTCTTCTGTGTGTTAATGACATGTGACTTTACATTTACTTTAACATTGAGTGAAACATTCATACATTTACTTATCTTAACACAACCAGTTTGGTCCTCGTGGTATTATGGACGATGTTCGGTCACGTGTGGTAACGGTACAACGTCACGATTTCGTCACTGTAGTTCCGGTAAAGATGGCGACTGTCACGGAGCGCCAACGGAAGATGTCGCCTGTCATGATCAACCGTGTCCAAGTATGAACATTAAACAAATCACGCAATTTCGTAGTGTTATTTTTGTACAAAATGTTGATGTATTCCCCACGTATACATATACTTTAAAAAAAGTTATGTGATATATAAAATAAAATAATAAACTGTAACTTGACCGCACAAACGTTTAAATGAAACATAATTCAGTTGATAAATATATAGTACTCTATGTCTGCACTCAAATAAAATCACCATGAACATATAGAAACAAATATTCTGTAACTTGATCCAACCAAATATATATTTTATAATATGAAATTGGTGCCAAATTTTTTTTCAGTTTCTTAATCTGTTATATTTGTACATGGCGATTGATCGTGGAATTCCCATTCGGTTGGCGTCATACACTCTATTTTGTTGGTGCTAATTCAAAAACTCCTGTTTAATAACCTTTATATTTATATCCAATTCATAACATACATGTAGTTGATGGTCAGTGGGCTGCCTGGCAATACTGGGGCGCATGCACACAGTCATGTGGGGAGGGCAAGCACGTTCGAAACCGGACGTGTAGTAACCCCGCCCCTGCTCACGGTGGCGCTGCGTGCACAGGAAGTACTGATGATACGCAAGTGTGTAACACACAGCAGTGTCCGGGTGAGTATTTTTAAACATTTCTAAATAATCAATCACTAAAATAAATGTCGTGTTTGCGTTTGTTTGTTGTTGTTGTTGTTGGTGGTGGTGGTGGTGGTGGTGTTGGTGGTGTTGGGAGAAATGTATCATATTTATTTGAGCTCTGCATTATTCCGCTTTGTATTTCTAAGAAATTTAACACAAAATAACTAACCATCCTATGTTACAATGCAGTGGCTGGAAGATGGACTAAATGGACTCATTGGTCCAGTTGTTCACGCACTTGCGGGAATGGAACACACACACGTCACCGTACTTGCACGAACCCGCCTCCTTCTCACGGTGGACACACGTGCAGTGGATCATCTTCGTCATCCCACAGATGCATTAACACACTGTGTCCAGGTAATGTCAGACTTTGTGATATACGGACTAAACTGACATTCATAATCTACAATATGCACAGAATAGAATATTAAGCTTATGCCTGTTCTAATGTTCTGGTCGGCGGTCAAGCACCAATATTTAATGCAAAAAGTTGCAATGCTGGGTTGCGGAAATAATTTCACACTGTATCAAATGTAATAACTGTAGAAAAAAATGAATATATAAACCTGCTTTTTTATTGGTAAATGTCTTTCTCATTTTCTTCTCAGTAAAACACTACCTTTATGGCATACTCAAGCTTAATTTCATTATAATTATTATCATGAACATATTCAATATTAACGTGGGTTCCTTCTCACCCGAGTGGTCTAGTACACCGTCCCAAGACCACTTACATCTCACCACAGAGGCCATGGGTTCGAGCCCTGCTTGATCCAATGCTTACGTGATACAGTTTTCCAGTTACTTGCAGGAGGATGGTGGTTTTTCTCAGACTCATTTTGAGGTATTCTGCCTCCAATAAAATTGGACATATCATATATACAAGTTACATGTAATGTGTTGAAAATTGCTTAAATTATTGACTTATGTTTTCTTCAGTGGACGGCAATTGGGCGACTTGGCAAGCATGGACTTCTTGTTCGCAGACATGCGGGCGTGGCGTTATGTCCCGTTCACGAACGTGTACCAGTCTAGCCCCGGCCAATGGAGGAAAGTCGTGCAGCGGGGATGTGGCCATGGCTTCAACTTGTGAACTTCGACATTGTCCCGGTAGGCTAAAGTTCAAAGTTGACATAACAGACTCGTCATTCACACTTGTGTATTTGTTTTTCAATATATCTATTGTACATCGAACTACATATGAAACAAGTTCTTATTATGTATACAATATTGCTCGACGTCTCTTATTTGGCAAGTCCACTACTGAAGGAAATACAGTTAAAGTGCATATTACTCAAATGCGACTTAGGCGTAGACTCGTGATTCCCTTTGCTGGAAAGGCATCCAGAAAAGTATAAGATATACTTTAATTTAAAAATATATCGTACTTTTTATCAAGACCGTAAGACAGTACAAATTGATTAAAAATATCAAATTTTACTTTTAAAGATTCGTTGACTTTCCAAAACGAAATCACAGGTTTTATAATGAAATATTTAATAATTCCTTGATGTTTGCAGCAGTAAATTAATACATAAATATTGATATTTTTTTACCTGAAACTTTATCAGTGAACACTTTCAACTGTCTTTATCAATCTGGCATTAGTTGACGGCGGATGGTCGGAATGGCATACGTGGTCTGCATGTTCCGTCAGCTGTACCGCCGGCATAAAGACTCGAACACGTGCGTGTGACAATCCGTCGGCAAGCAATGGCGGCAAACATTGCCACGGATCTTCAACGGAAAAGCTTGCGTGTGACAATGGAGTATGTCCAGGTAAAGTAACTGTTGTACCCAATATATGCATACGTATACGATAACCTGCTGTTAGTCTCTCACAGAGTTATGTTCCTTGCACGTGAATTTAAAACAATATGCTTACTCTAGAAAATGACCGGCGTAAATATAGTTGGTAAAGTTGTAGCAATGACATATCACTAGTTTGCCAAGGATATTACTCTGTCTGTGCATAACAAATTAGTGAGAACGAGAAGAGAAAATAAATATTGTCTATAAACCATTCAAAAAATCAGATTTTAACCATGTGGTAGACGTAATAAGCTTTCTATGTTGAGAATTGATATATTTGGTGTTGTTTCCGACCATCACAAAACGCTTACGTCCCAAACCAAAAATGAGAAATTTGTTATTTAAAATACACGTTTACAATTGGCTAACCGTTCACGATCCAAGGAAAGAGTTTTTGGTTAACTGTTTGTCTTTAAGTTCATCAGTGACACAAGTTACATGACGCTATATATTTAATCAATCAACCATTTTACGAGTCTTCTGTGTGTTAATGACATGTGACTTTACATTTACTTTAACATTGAGTGAAACATTCATACATTTACTTATCTTAACACAACCAGTTTGGTCCTCGTGGTATTATGGACGATGTTCGGTCACGTGTGGTAACGGTACAACGTCACGATTTCGTCACTGTAGTTCCGGTAAAGATGGCGACTGTCACGGAGCGCCAACGGAAGATGTCGCCTGTCATGATCAACCGTGTCCAAGTATGAACATTAAACAAATCACGCAATTTCGTAGTGTTATTTTTGTACAAAATGTTGATGTATTCCCCACGTAGACATATACTTTAAAAAAAGTTATGTGATATATAAAATAAAATAATAAACTGTAACTTGACCGCACAAACGTTTAAATGAAACATAATTCAGTTGATAAATATATAGTACTCTATGTCTGCACTCAAATAAAATCACCATGAACATATAGAAACAAATATTCTGTAACTTGATCCAACCAAATATATATTTTATAATATGAAATTGGTGCCAAATTTTTTTTCAGTTTCTTAATCTGTTATATTTGTACATGGCGATTGATCGTGGAATTCCCATTCGGTTGGCGTCATACACTCTATTTTGTTGGTGCTAATTCAAAAACTCCTGTTCAATAACATTTATATTTATATCCAATTCATAACATACATGTAGTTGATGGTCAGTGGGCTGCCTGGCAATACTGGGGCGCATGCACACAGTCATGTGGGGAGGGCAAGCACGTTCGAAACCGGACGTGTAGTAACCCCGCCCCTGCTCACGGTGGCGCTGCGTGCACAGGAAGTACTGATGATATGCAAGTGTGTAACACACAGCAGTGTCCGGGTGAGTATTTTAAGACATTTCTAAATAATTAATAATTGTTGTTGTTGTTGTTGTTGTTGTTGTTGTTGTTGTTGTTGTTTGTTGTTGTTTGTCGTTGTCGTTGTCGTTGTTGTTGTTGTTGGGAGAAATTGAGCCCTACAATATTCCGCTTTGTATTTCTAAGAAATTTAACACAAAATAACTGACCATCCTATGTCACATTGCAGTGGCTGGAAGATGGACTAAATGGACTCATTGGTCCAGTTGTTCACGCACATGCGGGAATGGAACACACACACGTCACCGTACCTGCACGAATCCGCCTCCTTCTCACGGTGGACACACGTGCAATGGATCATCTTCGTAATCACACAAATGCATTAACACACTGTGTCCAGGTAATGTCAAACTTTGTGATATACGGACTAAACTGACATTCATTATCTACAATATGCACAGAATAGAATATTAAGCTTATGCCTGTTCTAATGTTCTTGTCGGCGGTTAAGCACCAATATTTAATGCAAAAAGTTGCAATGCTGGGTTGCGGAAATAATTTCACACTGTATCAAATGTAATAACTGTAGAAAAAAATGAATATATAAACCTGCTTTTGTATTTGGTAAATGTCTTTCCCATTTTCTTCTCAGTAAAACACTACCTTTATGGCATACTGAAGCTTAATTTCATTATAATTATTATCATGAACATATTCAATATTAACGAGGGTTCCTTATCAGCCGAGTGGTCTAGTACAACGTCCCAAGACCACTTATATCTCACCGCAGAGACCATGGGCTCGAGCCCTGCTTGATCCAACGCTAACGTGATACAGTTTTCCAGTTACTTGCAGGAGGATGGTGGTTTTACTCAGACTCATTTTGAGGTATTCTGCCTCCAATAAAATTGGACATATCATATATACGAGTTACATGTAATGTGTTGAAAATTGCTTAAATCATTGACTCATGTTTTCTTCAGTGGACGGCCATTGGACGACATGGCAAGCGTGGACTTCCTGTTCGCAGACATGCGGGCGTGGCGTTATGTCCCGTTCACGAACGTGTACCAGTCCAGCCCCGGCCAATGGTGGAAAGTCGTGCAGCGGGGATGCGGCCATGGCTTCGACTTGTGAACTTCGACATTGTCCCGGTAGGTTAAAGTTCAAAGTTGACGTTACAGTGACGTCATTCACACTTTTGTATTTTGTTTTTAGTCAGACTTTAAGCTAAGGGTATACATTGTTTATGGCGTAGTGGTCAAGCGTTGCAGTGTTGATCACCACCAAAATGATCATATGCGACAGAGACTACTTTTTATTCCTCGAATTTCATGTATTTTATATGCAAAAAGCAACAAACCAAAGAATAAAGAAAGATATGTTTTGGACATTTGTATTATGTCATATTTAAATAAATGTTGCAATAATACCAATCAAATTAGGAAGGCGTATGTATATTTATTAAACCACGCTATCAGTACTTTAATTCATTAAATACATCGACCGTTTTTATACAACAAAGAAATGGTTCCTTGTTATTTACTGACTGTAATGAAACTTAAATATAACTATAACTTTGAGCTGTATCAGTGATCTATGTCTATTGTCTTTATCGATCTGGTATTAGTTGACGGCGGATGGTCGGAATGGCATACGTGGTCTGCCTGTTCCGTCAGCTGTACCGCCGGCATAAAGACTCGAACACGTGCATGTGACAACCCGCCGTCAAGCAATGGCGGCAAACAGTGCCATGGATCTCCGACGGAAAAGCTTGCCTGTGACAATGGAGTATGTCCAGGTAAATAACACAGTTTAAAGCGTTGAATCACAGTTTTCAAATATTACTTCTATAGAGTTATTTCCCTTGTAAGTGACTGTAGGAAAATGCTTAATATAATCCTGCTTAATTTGAATATGTTCAAAATGGTTCGTATAGATTTTGAATCTGAATTGCGTGTATATGAGTTTACAACGGAAGATCATTTGTGTCGAGACGTGTTCATTCTAGGTATTCTTCAACCACGTCACTGACCTCCAAAATTTTAGTTTTATAATGATCTTGTTTTGGGCTTGCAGTGTTTATTACATTATGATAAAATAGGACTATTATCAGAACCCTAATATAAATATTAATCCAACAAAATCTACGCAACACAATGCAACTGCAGACCTACTCTTTTGAAATGCCGGTGTACGCCCCCACCTCCCTTACTCTAAAAACTCCCATATTTTATTGAAATCCACTTTATTTCTACTGAAAAATATGTTTGCCTGTTCAGATTCTGTGTTGCACCCCCTAAGTCCGTCTCCCTAAACTGAGATCCTTGATCCGCCCCTGCAATGTACACATACACATTAGACAAAATCGTCCTTTCTATGTTTGCGTCTCATTGTCGTTCATCTCTCACCGCTGATTCAAGTGAGAAGGTTATCAGTTAATTGCTGATATGGGTATCACGGCTCGAGTACGGTTAAGCCCATAAGGATCCCAGAAAAAGAGTGTTTAAGTTAACTGATAGGCTGTTAGTCTTCGATGGCATAAAATAACGCAAACTATTTAAACAAACAAACATATCTATTATATGTATATTTTATTTTGTAATGCACTTATCTACCTTATGACATGATTCTATTTTTTTAATAATATATTACAGATATTACATGTACTTATCTTAACACAGTTTGGTCCTCGTGGTTTTATGGACGATGTTCGGTCACGTGTGGTAACGGTACAACGTCACGATTACGTCACTGTAGTTCCGGTAAAGATGGCGACTGTCACGGAGCGCCAACGGAAGATGTCGCCTGCCAGGATCGACCGTGTCCAAGTATGAATGTGATACATATTACAGAACTTCGAACATTAAACAAATAACGTAACTTCGTCGTGGTTAGGACCGTTTAAAAAGAGTATTCAAATAAAGTATTCGAAATATAGTTGAAACATAATATCCTTTGTGTGTGTGTTACTCTTAGGCCACCGTGCATGGCCTTCAATAAATACATTTAATTCAATTTTGTCTTCAAAGAATAGTAGTAGCCTGGCTATGTGTGGTGGGTCCTTGAACCGGACACACTATCCTTATTATGCTTAGTACTGGTTCTACCCAGGAATACTTCGAGGTGTGGTTTGCTTAAAGCAACACATCCACGTTTGAACTTTTAAAAAAAAAATTTAATTGAGTTATGAGCACATTTCCCATACAAACATATGATCAATTAGCTGTATATGAGCATATAAACACAATCCCGAACAAAATGATGCCCAAATTATAATGCGTGACTAACACTTTATAAAACAAGCGTGTAACTCACCCGAGTTAAAAAAAATTGTCAAAATAACTTTCAAGGCAGGTAAAGTACACTACGCACTAAAACGTGAAGTTTTTTAATACGACTCGCATAATTCAATTTGAAGCCAAGTTGGAATCCTCGGCAATTTAAAATAATTTATGAAGCGTTTGTCACGCTTTATAGTTTGGACATCTTTTTTTATAATTCTAAAGCGTTCTGGATAGTGTTTGTTAGCACATATACAGCTCACTGACCATATATTTATGTATGGCAAATGTGCTCACAACTCAATTGAAAAACTTTTAAAAAAAGTTTAAACGTGGATGTGTTGCTTTAAGGTAAGTATTGTTTAGCAATCGAAGTAAAAAGAAACAAGACTAAACTGTAGTTGTATAATGACTCTTACTATACTAGCCTTTTATAATCATAATAGTGCTTAATAAAATACAATCTAATAACATATTTGTTTGGACACTTTGTGTATTTTACACCCTACCATTAAGAAATCATTTTTTTTTTTTTTTTACATTTATTTTAATTTGTGTTCATGTAGACATGTTGCTGTCCTTGCCATATTACTTGTACTTATATCTTGCGAATGACCAAATGCATTATGTTTCCGATTTGTTAACAAACTTGAAACTTGGTGTAACCTTTTTATGGTGATGAGCATTCAACAGCTCTTGTTTAACTATAATTATAATTACGCAATACATCACCAATATGCAGTTGATGGGCAATGGACTGCTTGGCAAAAGTGGAGCGCATGTACACAGTCATGTGGGGAGGGCAAGCACGTGAGAAACCGGACGTGTAGTAACCCCGCCCCTGCTCATGGTGGCGCTGTCTGTGCAGGGGGTGCTAATGAGTCGGGTGTTTGTAACACTCAGCAATGTCCACGTGAGTAGTCACTTCGTGAAATTGTATACATAAAACAACGTCGTGAGTTAGGGTTTATCAATTACATGTTGATAAAGTGCCAAATTTTGTAATTAAATTACCATCATGCCTTGACAATGACCTTGACCATTGACCTAAAAACAGACGATCTCAGGCTATTTGTCTGAAAACATAATTATTTTCTTTCCTTTTTGTTAAAGTGACCTTGACATTTAATAGATCGCTTACAAAAACATAGCTAGACTATTTGGTATAGATAATTTTACGAAAATAGCTTTATTCTTGTTAACAGTGACCTTGACCTTTTAACCCAGTGGCCACAAAAGTAACCTTAAGCTTCCTTCTTGAGTAGGTGACAGAACCTGGTACTGCCCTCATATTTTATGAGAAACTTAATATTCACTACAGGAAATGACGAATCTGTGTTGTTTGTTTGAGTATTCAGCTTCATGTTCATGGCATCGAGGGCGAACAGACTTTCTCCTGGGATCCTGGAACTCGAGCACACCCGATCCCGTCAAGTAACTGATAACTTTCCCACTTGAATCAGCGGTGGGAGACGAATGACAATGAGACGCAATGCCATAAATCTATAATCACAGAGATTGTGGCCGGGTGGGGATTCGACACGTGTATTGATAGTCAGACGCGCCGCGACTAAGCTAACTGTGGCTGGATGGGGATTCGACACGTGTATTGATAGTCAGACGCGCCGCGACTAAGCTAACTGTGGCCGGGTGGGGATTCGACACGTGTATTGATAGTCAGACGCGCCGCGACTAAGCTAACTGTGGCCGGATGGGGGATTTGACACGTGTATTGATAGTCAGACGCGCCACGACATAGCTAACTGTGGCCGGATGGGGGATTCGACACGTGTATTGATAGTCAGACGCGCTGCGACTAAGCTAACCGGGCCCTGCATAAGGAACCATATCTTACCGCAATGGTTGCATGTCAGCTATTTACCTTATAACTACGGGTTTAACCATGACCGTACGACAAAACATGCAACAAAAATGTAATGTTTTATATGTGTATTAATGTTACTGAATACATATGTAGGGAGTGTAATGTATTATATGTGGATTAATGTTACTGAGTACACATGTAGGGAATCGACGATGAGGGTTTATCAATGGCTTACAAATCCGATGCATTTTGTTTATAAATGACTAGGTACATTCCTGTTGCTATTCGTTTTCTTTTCTTCCTTTTCTATTCTATAAACTTTGTTCTGTATCTCTTTATTTATATACTCAATTTTATTGTTTAAACTATCTCCGTTTTAATATATATAATTCAAGGAATAAGAAGAGAGACTTCTTGGATTAAAGTAATGTTAGCAAAAAAGATAGTAAGAATGAATTTGCGAAGACAAGTATTGAGTGAGAATTGAAAATATAACAAGAGTGAAGTATGGATTGAGAATTGAAAATATAACAAGAGTGAAGTATTGAGTGAGAAAGAGTGAAGTATGGAGTGAGAATTGAAAATATAACAAACGTGAAGAATGGAGTGCGACCGAGTGAAGTATGGAGTGAGAACTGAAAATATAACAAGAGTGAAGAATGGAGTGAGAATTGAAAATATAACAAGAGTGAAGTATGGAGTGAGAATTGAAAATATAACAAGAGTGAAGTATGGAGTGAGAATTGAAAATATAACAAGAATGAAGTATTGAGTGAGAATTGAAAATATAACAAGAGTGAAGTATGGATTGAGAATTGAAAATATAACAAGAGTGAAGTATGGAGTGAGAAAGAGTGAAGTATGGAGTGAGAATTGAAAATATAACAAACGTGAAGAATGGAGTGAGAACGAGTGAAGTATGGAGTGAGAATTGAAAATATAACAAGAGTGAAGAATGGAGTGAGAATTGAAAATATAACAAGAGTGAAGTATGGAGTGAGAATTGAAAATATAACAAGAGTGAAGTATGGAGTGAGAATGGAAAGTATAACACGAGTGAAGTATGGAGTGAGAATTGAAAATATAACAAGAGTGAAGTATGGAGTGAGAATTGAAAATATAACAAGAGTGAAGTATGGAGTGAGAAAGAGTGAAGTATGGAGTGAGAATTGAAAATATAACAAGAGTGAAGTATGGAGTGAGAATTAAAAGTATAACACGAGTGAAGTATGGAGTGAGAATTGAAAATATAACAAGAGTGAAGTATGGAGTGAGAATTGAAAATATAACAAGAGTAAAGTATAGAGTGAGAATGGAAAGTATACCACGAGTGAAGTATGGAGTGAGAATTGAAAATATAACAAAAGTGAAGTATGGAGTGAAAATGGAAAGAAAAATAGATTATAGAAATAATAAATTAAGTATGGACTTTCACATAAGAGCAAGTCTTAAGTAGGAAGTAAGAATTAAAAGAAATAAAGAACCGAAGAAGTATGGAACTAAAAACAAGATTGAACAAGATATATATATTGAAATATATCGTATATGTATCGAAGGAAACAAAGAACCAGATAAGTATGAAAAGAAAATATATTACAAGAACGAAGTAAATTTAAAATGAAAAACAAGGTTAAATTGTAAAATACGCATGGAAAGAAAGAAAGGTAACAAGATTGAAGTAGGTATTGAATAAGCAAAGAATGAAATAAGTTTGGTGATAGACATCAAAATTAAAGGTCTCACTACACAGTTGAGTTTGGTACTTTATTCAATATTTAATAAGGTCTAGGATTTTCATGGTAAAAATAGAATGCCATATAGGTTTTTTTTCAAAGCAGGAATGTATAACCACATAAAAATACACAATAACTGGTAGGTTGACCAGCTTGATTTTTTAAGAGGGTACAGTGACACCCTGAGATTTTTAGGGGGAAAAGTCCTCAAATGCTTATAAATCCATGCATATGTTGAAATCCTATAACAGTTACTTTTTTAACACCATTGCATCTTATTGCAGTATATGCTATGCAAATTTTTGCAATACTCATCTGCAGCAAGAAATCACAACCACTATGAACCATTCTGAAAATATTTCAAAACCAAATTCAATAGGCATTTTTTAAGCGTAAGAATTATGTTACCGTGGGGAAAAAAGGAGCAAAGTGAAACGTAAAATAGGTATTAAAAAGTAGTAAAAAAATAATATAACAAGATTAAAGTAAGTTTTGAAAGAAAAAAGACTTTAAATAGTAAGCAATGAAGTAAGTTTGGTAATTGACAAGGAAATAAGCTGAAAAGAAACATAGTGTGAGCTTTGTAAGCAATGACAGAAAGTTTGAGAAATTAAAAGACACAAAAAAGTCGTAGATAAGAGATATATAGTAACATAGGAAAGGCGCTTAAGCCTTCATGACCGGTGATTAAGCCAGTGTAAGGGTACAACAATGGATTGGTTGACCTCATTGGTGAGGATTTCGAAACAAGGGCGGCTGGTAAACTTCCGTCATATAAAGTAACGAGAGACAAATATATGTATCTGTATTTTATTTACCTAAGATAAAACGTTTATCATGTTACAAACATTTGCATAACATGATTATAATGTGATAAAAATAGTATACCAATGAATAAATATGTTTATATTTATATTACCTTTTTTATATTTTTGCATATATAGTTTCACCATTATAAGCATTTATTTGTTTAGATAAACAGGGGCACACATGTTATATATAGGGTTTGTTTTTATTGAAATAGCTATCAATTACAATCATTGTCAAGGGTAATTTCGCATGTATATTATTGGTAATCTCTTGTGTTTAGAAGCATTATATATATACACAATTTTGTCTATGATATAAGTTATCTTGTCTAGTTGGTACAAAGTTATATACCTTCAAAGGGCATGTCATTAGTCTGAAAATAACAGAATGGATAAGAAGTGTAACACAACCTTGACGCCGAAAACAATTAATACATATGTTTTGATTGTCCGTTGTAAGATTTAAATTTTAAAACCGTTGAATATTTTTTTCCATTATTATTATTATTTCTGATTTCTTGGAAGCATGTAACTCATACTGTGTTGTTTGAGAACAGATATCGCTCAAGCCGATGCCAGGTGGTGTGAGGGGTGTTGCATGTTTCACATGAAGGGCAGGGTTACTTCAATTTATTCAAATTATTCAAATCTATTAAATTCTATTCTATTCTATTATATTCTTGCGTATTTCTATTTTATTCCATATTCCATTGTATTCTGTTTTATTCTAGTCGAATCTTTTTCTATTCTATTCTTTTTTATTTGATTCAAATCTGTTCCATTCTATTTCATTCTCTTCCGTTCTATTGCATTATATTCCAATCTGTTCTATTCAGCCGTGTTGTGTACTGCATTGCCTACTTTACTAATGACATCATATACATTTTCGCCGATCTGTCCGTACATGTGACGGTTACGTCTCAACAATAATGTATTACATTTTTCCAATTTTTTTAACATGTAAGAATAACGTTTTCGCTCCACTAGAGGTTTTGATGCTAGACGTAAATTTAACAAATGTATGACATATTCGTGCGATTCTTGTGAAATACACGCACGTGTGAAGAAATTTCGGTACAAAAATGCTCGGCAGAGCCTCGAATAATGTCTTATTTTTTGTATATTCAATAATAAACTCGCACTACTATTTCAGACTGGCTTGACTATCACGAGGTTGGCACATGCAGTGTTTCTTGTGGTGAAGGGGTGATCCAACTTGAACGTAAATGCAGTACCGGAAATCGTGCCGATTGTACCGGAAGTCCATACAACGAGAAACCATGCGCAGTGATAATGTGCTGAGCCTGTTTAAGATTTGTATATGTTGTTTCCTGTTGCAATGATTAAAACTAAAATATATATCAAGACGTGTTATTTATTTTATTTCGCAGAACACAGGAAAGTCCAAACCACTTTGTATGTATTGAAGTTTTCTTTTCGCATATCTGTCTTCCAGTACTGTCAAACCACTATTGGAGAATTACATATTTGTTTTATTTTTAAATTTATTTGTTTACGTTGATTGTGAAACAAGTTCTTACAAAATCAGCAAATCTTGCTCAAAGTATTTCTCGGTAGAACCAGAACTAAGCGTATGCTCAAAGACATCGCATATAGCCGCGGCGGATGATCGAACCCACGACCATCCTATAAAGGATCCCATGCTCAACCACTGGGCCACGAGCTCCACATAGACATTTGTTGCATTAGCCATGAATGTAGGAATAAAACTGCTATGAAGGATTTAAAGACGTAATAGAGGGTTAATTTTGGCTATTAAGTTAAAAATAAAAAAATAAACATTTACGCAGGATAGATCAAGGGTAATGTAAGACATTCCAAGTACAATACAACTGACGGTAATATTGAATTGACAATACAGCTGACGACCTTATTGAATGAAAATTACAGCTGACGGCCATATTGGATACACAATACAACTGGCGGTAATATGGAATTGACAATACAGCTGACGACTATATTAAATACACAATAAAACTGACGGTCATATTAAATTGACAATAAAGCTGATGGCCATATTGAATTGACAATACAACTGACGGTAGTATTGAATTGACAATACAACTGACGGTAATACTGAATTGACAATACAGCTGACGGTCGTATTGAATTGACAATAGAGCTGACACTTGTATCAAATTAATAATACAGCTGATGGCCATATTGAATTGACAATAGAGCTGATGGCCATTTTGAATTGACAATAGAGCTGACACTCGTATCAAATTGATAATACAGCTGAGAGCCATTTTGAATTGACAATAGAGCTGACAGCCATGGTGAATTAACAATATGGCAATAGAGCTGACGGTCATATTAAATTGAAAATAAAGCTGATGGCCATTTTGAATTGACAATAGAGCTGACGGTCATAATGAATTAATACTATGACAATAGAGCTGAAAGTCATATTGATCAAATGCATAGATTAAATTTACAAAACTATTCAAAACTGTAGATCGTATTTACAAAATTTTAGACCAAATGTACAAAATTAAATACCAAATTTACAAAATTATAGAACAAAGATTGAAAGCTATTAAAATTGTTAAATTTTTGCGTGTTTAACATTGTAACAAAGTAACAGTCTTGTTTAGTCACCAAATGTGGCCTCTAGTTTTGCAACTCAGTAGGAGTTTGTCAAAAAAATATATTTTTCAATACTTTTATTTGATATACAAATGTGATGCATAATAATTTCAAATTAGTGCATTAAAACGCCACACTCATTATAACACACACCGCATTAGCCTTTTAATTGCAGTTGGAAAATGGCCGGTCTGCCGGAACCTGTTCTGGTTTTACATGTAATACCACCCGAATCCCATATGTCAACATTTTGAAAAGCAATGACCACCTCCTTATGTAGTCTAGATCACCGGTGATGCTTGCTTTTCTAAAACACATACGTCTTGACAAGTTCGACCGGCAATAAAAATTTAAAGGTAAACTGATATAGTTTTTGATTGGTTGATTCAAACAATCGGACTACCTCGGAGATTTCCATAGTATCGTTTGGATGTTTATCTCTATATTCATTATTTTTATGTTATTATATATTTTCTATGACAAAGAACTTGTACAAGATAACCGCAATTACTTCCGTCCTAATAAATATTTTTAAATTTTATTATAACATGTTGGTGTTTGTTTCAGCCAATCAGATCTTGCTTCCAGATTCAAATGTTTTTCTACACAACTTTTCGAGACGTTTGTCTTTTAGAAAAGCAAGTGTCGCTGACGATCAAGACTACCTCCTTATGTTTAACACATCGTTGTGACGTTTCAATATGGCAGCGCTTACAGACAATTTCTAAAGTAACTATTATATAGGGTTCGATTACTCGTGTGAACTAACCAAAAATAATGCATGGTTGTTAAAACAACATTACCCATTAAAAGAGTATGGACTAGTGTTGATGATTCAATAGCAACACGTTTCAAAGAAATGGAGCTTAAAGCAATTACCTAATAGTTTGAAGGCTACATTACATATCCGCTAACTCCAACTATGCTGCACCCCACCCATCTATCTCTTTATATATAATAAGATTTCGAAGGTAAAAATAGAATTCCATATAGAATTTTTTTTAAAGTAATTTCTTTTCGTGTCAGGAATGTATACTCATATAAAAATGCCCAATAACTGGAAGGTTGCCAGCTTGTATTTTTAAAGAGAGTGCAGTGACACCCTGAGATTTTTTGGAAAAAAGAAGTCCTCAAAAGCTCATAAATACATGCATATTTTGAAATCCTATAAAAGTCACTTTTTTTTAACACCAGCGATGTCTTATTGCAGTATATGCTGTGCCAACCTTTGCTCTACTCATCTGCAGCAAGAAATCACAATCACTATGAAACATTTTGAAATTATTTCATAACCAAAGTACAAAGGCCTTTTTTAAGCGTAAGAAGCATGTTATCGTGGGAAAAAGGGCGTAACTGTGTAGTGAGACGTATCTCTCTTTCTCCGTCCATCTCTCTCTCTCTCTCTTTCTCTCTCTCTCTCTCTCTCTCTCTCTCTCTCTCTCTCTCTTTCCAATAATTGTAATACATATTTATTTACCATATATAGAAACTGTTACAAAAGGAAAGTATTTAAAATCGCTACACGACTTGACCTTAATCGGTGAAAAACGTGCCTTTATTCCTTTTATCAGATTCTTATCTCTTAACTTTTGATTTTGCCCTTTGTAAAATTCGTTTGAAACAAAACTTACATTGGTTCCCTATCGCTATTAGATATCTTTGAAGCAGGATACCAGAATTGACCACACTCATTGGCTCCGACAGTCTGTCAACATTGAGCTGATGTTTACAAGCACATGAAATATGGGGATTCTACTTTATATAGGTTTGTTTCATGAAACATTCATTTTTATGTGATAAAAATACTTAAAAAAAATACTTATTTTTAAGAGTGTCATCTCTGTTTTCTACTGTCAAAATGTCATTACTGAAACTTCAATTTTGATGATATTTTTTTTTCATTTTTCGAAGCTACCCCATAAGTGAAAATTTACAGGCGTTGATAACGAGTGTATGATCCATTTGCCTGGATATATACACTCATTATTGATGCCTGTGAATTTTCATTTTTTGGGTTAGCTTCGAAAAAATTGAAAAAATGCATAAAAAAATCAGTCTTAGTCATGAAATTTTTACAGAAGACATAGGTGGAACTCCTAACGTATATAAACTATCATTGGAATCGGATAACATTTTCTGCACTAAAATTACCTGTATGTTAATGATGAGTTTTCAAAGTCCCCGAGTGTATTACCAAACAACAATATACACTTTTATTTTATCTTTAAACGATATAGTCTATCGATAGTTTTGATTATTTCATTATTCCTTTGTTAAAGGTAATATATGGGCATTCAACTCTCATAAATATGCATTACAAATATAAAGATATACATAACATTTACATATTTATTAATGCAAGGTATGTCAAACGAACTGTCTCTGGTATTCCGATCAATCATCGTAAACCGCGACGGTGTAAATTGCATAGTTTACGATTGGTCAGGTGCGTGCACGGATATTTTCGGAAATGCGAAGCTATGTTCGGAATGTTCACGGAGATAAATACATTATGACATTGAATCGGTACACACGCACTATTTTATGTGCATACCATATAGAGAAAGTCTCCATTTGCAGCTTTTGATTGTAGTTTGTCAATATAATCCCTTTAAAACAGTGAAATTGTGGATAATAATAAAATGTATTCAGTCAAAAGAAAAAATAAATTAAATTTCACTCGAGAATTTGCAGTCGTACATTCGCCCCTCGTGATCATACTTCCCCACTTGAAATAAAAATGGGGTTTCATTAAAACCAGCACTTCTTTCTCGATGTAAGTTTTAGTAGCTTAGAACGTCAGCTGTATTTTGGTAAATATGTATTTCTTTTCGTCACGAGCCAATATACAGCTGAAATTCTAAGCTACAAACCATGTAATTGACTAATCATGAAACACCAAGTTTTGATTAAAGGTGAAAATGAATTTATGTTTTGTCATCACACTTCCCCTTTTACAAAATACGACACTTAACGGATGAATTTATATACAGCATTAACTCAAAATCGAAATATAGATCAGGTAGGTAAGTAGTTCCATGATATATATGTATTCATTATTTTTGCAATAGTATATATATTAGTTTAGAAACATTAAATACACATATGAATCTCATAACCGCCATAATATTTGGTTCAATTATAGAACTATTTATTTCCTGTCTGCGTTTCGCCGCCACGTGATGTTGTACTTAAAATTCATCCGCCAACTGCCTTATTTTGTTAAAGAGGACGTGCAATGGCAAAATATGAATTTTCTTTGAACTTTTAAACGAAAAAGGCCAGCATTAATTTCTTTCTTACATTCCCAAAAATACAGCTTACATTCCAAGTTACTAACCATGTAAGTCTGATATATGTCACTGTTTTGTCATTTCATGCACCAGTGGTACTGACGCTTGGGATTGGTACAGAATCGACAGTTTATGTGCCTTCAACATGTTCTTTTTTCAAGTTCGCAGGTTAGTATGACAGGTACACAATTGCCCTGACACGGGCTGTCAATAAAAAAACGATAAGCAAATCAGCGATTGATAATTGTTGATACCCTACCATTTTACTGAGATAAGCAAATCATCTCTAAGTAAACACTACATTGTATTTCATTGTATTTACTTGGATAAACAACACCACTTGGACAATGGATGGAGCGATGGTCACTCTCGCATCAGGTCAATTATGAAATATTGGACACATTTACGTATATAATCATTTGTTTCTGTTAAATATGGACACATTTACTTATATAATCATTTGTTTCTGTTAAATATGGACACATTTACTTATATAATCATTTGTTTCTGTTATATATGGACACATTTACTTATAAAATCGTTTGTTTCTGTTATATATGGACACATTTACGTATGTAATCGTTTGTTTTTGTTGTATATAGATACATTTGCGTATATAATCATTTGTTTCTGTTATATATGGACACATTTACGTATATAATTATTTGTTTCTGTTATATATGGATATATTTACGTATATAATCATTTGTTTCTGTTATATATGGACACATTTACGTATATAATTATTTGTTTCTGTTATATATTGATATATTTACGTATATAATCATTTGTTTCTGTTAAATATGGACACATTTACTTATATAATCATTTGTTTTTGTTATATATGGATACATTTACTTATAAAATCATTTGTTTCTGTTATATATGGACACATTTATGTAAATAATCGTTTATTTCTGTTATATATAGATACATTTGCGTATATAATCATTTGTTTCTGTTATATATGGACACATTCACGTATATAATTATTTGTTTCTGTTATATATGGATACATTTACGTATATAATCATTTGTTTCTGTTATATATGGACACGTTCACGTATATAATTATTTGTTTCTGTTATATATGGATACATACATGTATATAATTATTTGTTTCTGTTATATATGGATACATTTACGTATATAATCATTTCTTCCTGTTACATATGGACACATTTACGTATATAACCATTTGTTTCTATCATATATGGACACATTTACGTATATAATCCTTTGTTCCTGTTATATATGGATGGATTTACTTATAAAACATTTGTTTCTGTTATATATGGATACATTTGCGTATATAATCATTTGTTTCTGTTATATATGGATACATTTGCGTATATAATCATTTGTTTCTGTTATATATGGACACATTCATGTATATAATTATTTGTTTCTGTTATATATGGATACATTTACGTATATAAATATTTGTTTCTGTTATATATGGATACATTTGCGTATATAATCATTTGTTTCTGTTATAAATGGACACATTTACGTATACAATCATTTGTTTCTGTTATATATGGATACATTTGCGTATATAAGCATTTGTTTCTGTTATATATGGATACATTCACGTATATAATTATTTGTTTCTGTTATATAGGGATACATTTGCGTATATAATCATTTGTTTCTGTTATATATGGACACATTCACGTATATAATTATTTGTTTCTGTTATATATGGATACATTTACGTATATAATCATTTGTTTCTGTTATATAGGGACACATTTACGTATATAATCGTTTGTTTCTGTTATATATGGATACATTTGCGTATATAATCATTTGTTTCTGTTATATATGGACACATTCACGTATATAATTATTTGTTTCTGTTATATATGGATACCTTTACGTATATAATCATTTGTTCCTGTTATATATATATATATGCCAGACATAAATGTACATTCATTGTGAATGAGCACCTGATAAATATCCCAAAATCGGAAATTCCGTTGTTGGGAATTTAATTATCGGCATTGTGAGTTTAAACCTTAGCTAGATTTGATGCTTACATGGACAAACACTGAAATTAAAAGGTAATTTTGTGGAGTAGTTTTTTTTCCAAGAACTCCCACATTTGAACCAGAATAACATAAGAAATACGAGGGCTGTCAAACAAACAAATCAAGTCGATAATCCAATCAGCGATCGATATTGGTTGCTACACTGACATTTTCCTTAAACAAGCAAACCGTCCCTAAGTAAACACTACATAGCATTGTATTGTATTTCTTTGGACAAGCAATGCCGCGTGGCGCGAGGCTAAGTGAACCAGAATAAAATACGAAATACATGATAACTTGTAAACGGACAGACTGCACTTTTTCCTTTAAACATTTTTTTTAAAAGTATAAATATGAAATCAAATTTGGTTCCTTTTTTGAAAAAGGGGCATGACTTTGATAAATGCTTGAAAGCGTCCAATTCTATGCCGGTTCATGTCAATTGTATAGTTCTGCTTGTCTCGTCGTGATCGAGGTTATCAGTATTCATCAACGCCAAAATTATCTTACGCGTTAGCGACTACTTTTTATTGATTGAATTTCCTCCCCCACCCAACCCCCCTACAATCTATATATGCAAGAAATCAAACAGTAAACTTATATTCTGGACATTGTATTATGTCATTTTTTACATAAAAATATTACATTAAAAATGCTAAAATAATTATAAATTAGAAAGGCGTAAGAATACTTATTAAAGCCTGTCTGTCAGTAAGCTGAGTACTTTGGTTTATAGAGATATTGTTCTTTGTGGTAAATGTAGCTGACATTGCTGCATACCTCAACTTTGTTTTTTTTTTAATCGGTGTGTTTCTCAAAATTTCAAGGAAAAATCAGTTTGTATTTTCAAAGGTAAATATATTTCTTCATTTATAAGTTTTCCAAAACTGGCTTGATTCCACTAGCTGCTGCTGCGGGTTCTGCTGTTTCTTCTGCTGCTTCGGCTTCTGTACATGTATTTGCAATTAGTTAATATAACTTTATTTTAGCTAGATTGTGACTTAAACTCGCAGTTTATCTGTTTCTGAGTAGAGCCAGTACTAGTAGTGTTTTGAAAGGACAATTGGTCAATTTGATGACGTAAGCGGGCGACACGTCTCACTACACAGTTGTGCCCCTTTTTTGTCACGGTAACATGAGTATTGTACTATAAAAGTCTAAGGTAATTGGGTTTAAAATATGTTCAAAATAGTTCAAAGGAGATGTGATTTCTTGTTGCAGATAAGTACAGCAAAAGCTGGCACAGCATATACTGCAATCAGATAATATATGACTCTAACGGATGGATGTTTTATGACATGTGTCACTGCACTAAAAACAAAACTGGTCAACCTACCAGTTATTGTGCATTTTTATATGTGATTTATTCATGCTTTGGAAAATATTATTTATAAAAATATATGTTGATTTTGTTTTTACCTTTTACGGTGGAAATCCTTTACCTTGTGTTCATGCATAGAACAAAGAACAAAATTGTACTGTGTAGAGAGACCTTGGCTTAACTTACATTTAATCGGGATATATTTTGTTTCAGTTAATCCATATAACCTGACTGGTCTTCACCTACCATTTGTCCCCCTAGCGACACTAAAGCCGCCTGCAGCACATTCTTTGTCGCACCTTCTGACGATACGGCCATCTCTTGAGTCTCTACAACGGGGCCAGCTACAGAAGAAATTCCTTTATTCTCAAGGTTTTACCCTGCCACCTATCAATCTGCCGGCTCTCTATGCCTATGCCAGTCACGCCATTATCACATCTGTTGCGAAAACATTGCCAAGTATGTATGTTTTGTTTTCTATGTATGTGTTTATAAATGAGCTCTGTGTTTATAACCGTTGACCTTCTTCAATTTTAAATCATAACAGATCTACATCTACCTATTGTACTTGTAAAATACTGCCACGCTAATATGTTCTTGTTGTGTTGTTGTTGTTGTTGTTGTTGTTGTTGTTGTTGTTGTTGTTGTTGTTGTTGTTGTTGTTGTTGTTGTTGTTGTGGTGGTGGTGGTGGTGGTGGTGGTGGTGGTGATGGCGATGTTGTTGTACTGGTAGAAAGTATCGAGCGAGTCACGTGACTTCAACGTGACTCTTGATGCAACAATCGTGAAACATCGGGTATTTCCGTATCCTCCGTATAATACACCTCGTGCATAGCTCTAGAATACACCAACGCAATTTGTCTGTGTTACAAGTCTTGTGTTCATTCGCGTGAAAGTAGCAAATAATGTATCCGCCATTAAAGGATACCGCATGTCAGAATATAAATGGCCATTTATCGTTAAATAGACACGTAACTAACACAAAAATCAACAAATTTTAATTGAACGAAATTTATCAAGTGAGAAAAACGATATTAAATATCATGATTTCAAGTGTTTCCTATATATCATGGGCGCCGCCATTTTAAAGCTCTTTTATGTTGGAGGTTTTCGGTGACGTCATAGCTGCACTTCCGTTCAAGTTCTCGCAAAAATTTTATTGTGTGGTTAGTGACTGCTCTCTACTAATACACTTTTGTATATACACTAATTCACGTAAACAATTGATAGATAGATATACAGTACATTAGCGAACATCGAAGGAAGACAATTAAACGCGAAAACTATTCTGAATTGAAGGATTTAACTCATAAACATTGTTTTCTTCAGCGGAATAAGTGGGTGGAGTAATGCGATATGTTTTGTGGGCAGCGTTGTTTTTAGTTTTCCTAATATGTGATTTCACATTGCCTCAGTGTCAAGCTTCTGGTGACATCACGCGCAAAACGCCTTCATACTTTGGGGTAGGACTTAAGATTGCAGAATGAAGCGTACCAATGCCTTGGCGTACACTACTACCCAAGCATACAATTTTTGATGATTTCAGTACGAAGATGACCATATGCGACATACATAAAGACTTAGTGTATATTATCCAGTGGGAAGCTCTTAAAAATGTGCTTATAACATATAGCTCAACTTATTTCTGAAATTTATATATTTATATTTTATATACTCTTCCAAAATATTGCGAAATTGATATAGCAAACTTTCACAATCTTATAATTGCAGGCAGTTTAAACAGGTGTGATAATCCAATTAACAATAAAAACAAGTGGTTAATGTCAAAACATAAGGTGTGAAAACGACATGGTATCTAAATGTTATTATTAAAATACTAATTAAGGCCAATTGATATTGACAGGCCCGATTAGCTCGGTCAGTTACGTGTCTAACTATCAATCCAGGTGTCTCGAGTTCGAATCCCCTACCGGCGACAGTCTCTGTGATGACTGACATAAAACATTGTGTCTCAATATCATTTGTCTCTCACTGCTGATTCGAGTAGAAAAATTATCAGTTACTTGCAGTTGTTGGGTGTGCTCGAGTACTGGTTAACTTTTCAGGAAAAAGTGGTTAGGTTAACTGAACATCTGTACAGTAAGCCCTCGATGGCAAACAATGATGCTAAATATTCAGTCAACCATTAATTGTTCATAAACTCATTTTATCAATTTTATAATTAAAAGGCAATTTAGTTTATTGATATATGGCTTTTTCACAGTCAACTAGGTCATTATTATTGAATAGACATTTGAACTACCTCTACTTCGTAATGAAAAAAGATAAAGTAAAACCTTTGTTCCTTTATTTATTCATAAATACATGAAAAGTTTTTTTTACTGTTAAAATAGTGTTCTGGTATACAATTTATGAAAAATATTCATAAAATCATATAACATAATTTTTTTACTTGTAAGTTTGCATTGATATTGAAACTCTAATTAACTGAAAATGTTTAAATTAGTAATAAGGCATAATACTATGTGATATAACATCCTGTCATAAACCCTGGGGTCATTAAACCTGGGGTGATTACGCTTATTAGGGTACAGTATGCACACTGTGCCAGGGTATTTCTCATTACCACATGGTGTGAATGTGGTGTTGGTGAATTATGAAAGCTAAGCAGGGTGCCTGGACAGTAACATACACTTTGTGCAATATGCCTATAGACATTATATTCCATATGACACTCCCTATAAGCAACAACATTCATACATGTTCAGGGAACTGGTAGAATAGATAATCATCATATATCAAATTGGGTAGTAACACCATTTGAATAACCAAAAGACAGTGCCAGTTATGTAAAACAACACAAAAAAAAACAACAAATTCATTCATGCTACATCTAAATTTACTAAAAAGGGTATGAAATCAAAATTTTATCAGCCATTTCTCAGTACGCAACAATGGCCGCACCAGCTAAACACGATAAGAAAAGAGATATAATATTATTTCTTATTCTCTCTTAGACAGGTAAATATATGTAACAAAACATTTTCCCTTAAATTCCATTCCTGGTCTAATAAGTGTTTTTTTTATAATGTATTGACTGAGTAGCAAACAGTATATACCCTGATAGTACAGCATGAAGGTATAGGCTCGCCTGGATCTACATCAACGCTGACGGCAATAATTACTTTTTTATCAAGCTAAGGGTAATTTTACTATTTTGAATCAATGTCAGGCTACATGATAAGATGTCAGAGTTGTGATCGATGGGTTTCGGGTTTGATCTCTGGTTCATGATCGGTGTGACTGTTTAACAGTTATCATCTTTTTGGGTGAAAACTTCATAAGACATTGCTGTGTTTCTCTGTATTATTTCTGTGATACATTCTAAATCTTCTAAATTTCCAATAGTATGGTCATTGCATCTGCAGCACGTATTTTCGTCAGAGGAAAGCATCATTACACAGTTTTCACAGCTGCAAAAATCTTTCACATATGTGAACAACTGTGCCGTCTCACTATTTCTCTCGATTTCTAATTCATTTAACTCTGCTTCCGAAAATTCTGGTTCAAAGTTGCAGGCCACAAGTCCTTCTCCGTTACTAAAATCTGTTTTATTATTCTTGCGAGTACTTTTGCCGGTGACTATAATTGCACGTTTCTATATCTGCTGTAGCGTATAAATCAATTATGTTTTAAACCGGAAGTGCAGTTATGACGTCACGCAGGTATCCAATATGGCGACTTCCACCACAAAGTCGATGTGCGAAAATGACCGTTATAAAACGAGCTGATATATCTTTATGGACTCGAATTTATGCATAATAATACTATTAATAGAAAGCTGAACTCGTAGCTATTCATATTATCCTGTTTTATACACAGGGTTGTGTTCCCCTTTAAGTTGAATATATGGCTTTATTATATCGATTTTTTTATTTATACACTCGACATGGGTCATGTAAATAGGGAAATTTAAAACATCAGTCTTGATTAACCAACGTATATATTTTCAACGTACATGTGGCATAAATGGGCCGCCATTTTACTTGATCATGTGACTGAAATTAGTTCCAAAATGGCGCCTCATTATGTCAGAGGTCTATTGCGTAGCATAAAGGCCGAGGTGATCAGATTGCTGCTGCAATTGGCGTTCATTTCCGTTGGGCATTATATAAATGTCGCATTTCTGTGAGAGCGCTATTGAAAATCTGAGAAAAATAATATTGACCGAGATAACGACGGTTTTCGGTGGTTGACAATGTTAAATTCTGATGCAGGAACTACCTGCCAGAATGGAAAGAAGCAAATTTACAATGACATTGTGGCTGCGTTTTATACTCGGCATTCAATGTAAGTTTGACACGTAGCTGGCAACCAGCATTCCATTATCTTCATAACAAAATAAACAAAATGGTAGTCAAATGCAAAAGTGTTCACTTTTTCCGAACCTGAAGTAGAATGAACAAGTTCAGTGGAGTTTGATCTGCCATATTTCTTATATTTCGTATAGAGATCCCGGATGACGAGATAAAGTAGAGTGTAATAATTTTAGAATTGGGAATCCGTTTTAATTTTATCATTCCGTTAAAACAATTGCCGTTTTGTTGATTAGAAATCCCAAATCATACTTATTTGTTATAAATGATAATTAAATGCACATTATTCATAATATATATTTAAAAATACGAAAACACGTGACTTAATTCAAACACAGACTACTCCGTGATATGCTGTATGTGTGTGTATCGTATCTACTTGCCAGAAAACTATATAATGAAAGTTTCTGTCAGATTTTAAAATTTGATGTAGATCATAGTATTTCTCATATACGGTTAAACCTGTGTCATCTTTATTAAGCAACTACTTGTCTTAAGCAGCCACTTTTCTTTTTACTATTTGTATCATTTTATTTTGAATCAACCTGTATTAAGCAGTCACCTGTCTTAAGGGGAAACTTTTTGCTCTTTCCCTTGAGTAACTGCTTCAGACAAGTTTGAATGTATATGCATATATAATAACAGAAAACTTTCTGAACAACCCTCGTAAAGCACACTTTTACGAACACACTTCCTTTGGCACTTTTTGGCATTAATGTATTTCTTATTCCATTCAGAAAACAGACCTGTCCAAAGTTCCTGTGTTTTCGGTAAGTTTTATTTCTAATTGGTCTTAATGCAATCTTTAGCCCTTGGCTCAAAAGTAGATTATCGAAACAAGGATCGGGGGACATCGGGTTCGATCCTCCGCCACGCCTATGTGTGGTGTCCTTGAACAAAACACTTTATCCGCATATGCTTAACACTGGTTCTACCCAGAAAGACGCTAAGAGTGTGAGCTGTATAAGTTGTAGTAACTTGATTCATAATCGAAGTAAAATAAATAAGTTTACAACTATTATAAGAGCGTGTGTGTACGTCCTGCCATTATTATAAGAGTATGTGTGAACGTCCAGCATCTATTATAAGTGCGTGTGTGTACGTCCTGCCACTATTGTAAGAGCTTGTGTGTACGACCTGCTACTATTATAAGAGCGTGTGTGAACGTCCTGCCACTATTATAAGAGCCTGTGTGTACGTCCTGCCACTATTATAGAAGCGTTTGTGTATGTCCTGCCACTATTATAAGAGCGTGTGTGTACGTCCTGCCATTATTATAAGAGCGTGTGTGTACGTCCTGCCACTATTATAAGAGCGTGTGTGAACGTCCTGCCACTATTATAAGAGCGTGTGTGTACGTCCTGCCACTATTATAGGAGCGTTTGTGTACGTCCTGCCATTATTATAGGAGCGTTTGTGTACTTCCTGCCACTATTATAAGAGCGTGTGTGTACGTCCTGCCATTATTATAAGAGCGTGTGTGTGCGTCCTGCCACTATTACAAGAGCGTGTGTGTACGTCCTGCCACTATTATAAGAGCGTGTGTGTACGTCCTGCCACTATTATAAGAGCGTGTGTGTACGACCTGCCACTATTATAAGAGCGTGTGTGAACGTCCTGTCATTTGAAGAAAGTGACATACCCTGTCCATCCGTCCCAAAATGTTTTGCGCTCATAATCTTAAGTTTCCTTAAGATATTATGATGACACTTAATGAATAAAAGGAAAATAAAGCTTAAGATATGTGTATGCTTATACGTCTGTTCCATTTATCTAACACTGTAAATATTCGGATATAGTAACTGCTGTAAAGAATTAGCCTGTAGTACGGACCCAGCTCTCCCGATTGAGTCCGTTAAATTTAAAAAATTGGGAACGTCACATTTGAGCACGTTGATTGGTCAGTGGCTTCAACTGAAAATTTGAATAACGCAACAATCTAGTAATCTTTTATTTGAATAACATTATTGATGTATTATCACAAGCGGGTTTCATTTTTATTTTTCCTCGTTCTTGGGGGGGAAAAATACTCACTAAGAAAGACAACTCGTGCAATCCAAACAAATATAATATCAATCGAGTTGTCTCCCTTTAAAAACTTGCCCTTAACAAAAACCAATAGAGAATATACTTAATTCATCAAAAAGTGAGAGAAAGAATTGTCAAGCACACTCATTTTGTTTTCTAATTCAGCCATTTTAGATATAACAGTGGCTCAACATGAACAGTATTTATATGCTTTAACCAGTGGACTTTAGCCTGGTATACAAACATACATCATATGTACAAATCGTCACATTCACAATCACTCATACATTGGCCAAAGGTAAAATCTATAATACAAACATTGATATTTCTATCTGCAGATATAGACACCACTTCCCATTCTACATTAGGTACGTATGTTTACAAATAAAAAGTATGTACTTAAATCAGTCATATTTAGAATAGAAAAGTACTACACCGATGCAATATTTAATCAATATAGCGTTACGTATACTGTTATTTTAAAATTTGCGACCGTATATGAGGTTTTTAATGATCGCAAATATTTGTAACGGCGACACGTTTGCTATAAGGTTAAGCATACTGTAATTTTGAAATATGCGAATAAAAATTAAAACAAATTTGCGATCATTAAAAAACAAGGAATAAAACCGAGTAACTTGGTTCAGTGAGCGAACTTTCGAACAACGTTTAGTTTACTGGCATTTTGAAATTTGCGACTGTATATGAAGGTTTTAATGGTCGCAAATTTATTTTAATTTTTAATTTGTTAAAAATATTCGCATACTGTAGACTTACAGTATACTTAACCCTATAGCAAACGTATGTACTTCTGTGCTAGTATATACTTGTCGGTTTTTCTTGTGTGTATATGATTCTGACAAGAAACACTCATACAGGGTAGGTATTGTTAACATAGAGAACGTTACTAAAATGTATTATCTCACTAGCCTATATGTATATGTTTAAGGCATCAATGGGGAAAGGAAGTGCTTCCGTGGGGTAGTCGCATAATTGCGGTTATAAATAATCCTCGTTTCTTCTTCTTTAAAAATACATTTTCCTTATTTTAATGCCCATTTTTTTTATTTGAATGGCATTATTGATGTATTTTGAACATTTTGACAGCATTGTCATGTTTGAATTGTGAAATTAGAAAAAAAAAATGATGCTTGAAAATTGGGGTATGAATACATGAATTCGGAAGTCTACTTCCACTTTGTCAACAGTGTACACACTGGACAGGAAACAATCTCTTATATGACATATGACACCTACTTTTCTCATCATATCATGGTAATGCAGAGGTTGACAAACAGTAAAATGTAGGTTTCACTTCTTTCATTTGGGTCTCTCTCTCTCTATGAATGACAGGCCTTCAAACTTTTATTATTTACTATAGAATAAATAACAATAATCAATGGTGGGGTTACACCTTAAAACAAAACTGTTTTTTTTTTCTACGAAACTTTTTTGTACTACCATTTTGACCCTTGTCAAAGTCTTCTGTCTTAAATCATGTTTTAAACATAATCCATGTACTTAAATGTTACAAATTGATAGTATTATATTAACTGAACAGTATATTGCATTGTGTGCCTCGTATTTAGATTTTCTGAGGGCGATGTATCGGAGTGGATCATACAAAGCGTGCATTCTTTGTAACGGACCTGAGAGTGGTAACGCAACCTGTGACAAGTTCACGTTCTGCCCATCTACGTCTGTACGTATCTGTTGACGGTAGATTAGCAATATTTGCTTATACTTTCCGTAAATAATGGACAAACTTTATCATTCAAAATATGTGATCCGATTCAGGGTCGATCCGCAGATCTCATGTATGGGAGGTAAGCAGTATCTAAATATTAAATAGAGATGGCGGTCGTATTTGTTTCGTGAATATTCATAAAATATCCACAAAAAAATACTGTATATACTGTATATGATTACCGTTTATGGAAATACTGTGCTAAAAATGAGTACTTTGAAATGAAATATATTCAAAACGGTTCATGGGGTGGTTGGGTTGCTGTAGGTGAGTAGAGCCAAAGCTGACATAGCAATAAGACATCACAGGTGTTTAAAAGTGACGTTTAACAGATTTTATCAGATGGATGTATTATGAACATTTAAAACGGGGTATAACTACACTGTCTTTAGGGGTATAACTACACTGTCTTTAGAAAACAAACTGGTTTACCCACCAGGAGTGCATTGTAAGTACATATATAGTACTGTTATGGAAAAAATATTTTAAAAAATGTTAAATAATATTATGTGTTTTTTTTTACCATGAAAATCTCAGACTTTATTTTATATAGAACAAAGAGCAAGATTTAACTTAGTAGTGAAACCAAAATATCATTTTATTAGATATTTTTTTCAATTAAGCAGTGTTAAGTATTATCTTTATTTATTTAAGCATTGTTACCGCGGCTACAATCGTGACCACACCGCAACCGTGAATACAAAAGTGACGTTTAATCCCCCTTACGCCGCGTCATATGGATGCTGTGATTCAAAAGATCCCCATTGTCACCATGTGAGTATGATTCAACGTTCTATTGTTATTGATGTTGCTGCTGATGTTGTTGCTGCTGTTGTTCCTGCTGTTGTTGTTGTTATTGTTATTGTTATTGTTGTTGCTATTGCTGTTGCTGTTGTTGTTGCTATTGCTGTTGCTCTTGTTGTTGTTGTTGTTGTTGTTGTTGTTGTTGTTGTTGTTGTTGTTGTTGTTGTTATTGTTGTTGTTGTTTCTGTTGATGTTGCTTTATTGTTGTTGTTGCTGCTGATGTTGCTGTTGTATACATAAATGAGGAATTTATAGCAACTGTTTTTATTGACAATGCCTCGTTTCAGATGGGTTTGAGGTTCGGGAAGACATTTCCGTCCCGAGGGATAACTGTTATCCAAAGGGACGGATTTTTTTATCTGAACCGAAAAAGTTATGTAAGAAAATTTTCTTTCATACCAAACACATTGAATATTTATTTAAAATAAAGTTATTGATATATGTGTACCAAAATGACTTTTAAGACGTAAAATTAGATACAGTACGTTATATGTTTTTATTAATACATAACGTCCTAAATTTCTGCCTGTGGTCTCTCCCTTTGGGTTTCATAATTTTTTATTTTTACTTAATGAACACTAATTATTACATAGTTTTCGCTTAGTAATAGTTTTTTACTTGTTGCATTTTAACTTAAAGGAAACTAACTGGCTTAGTGTTAAACGTCATTTGACTGGCAGTTTATGTAACTCTGGGTGGAGCTACGATGAAAGCTGAGATGATTGATGTTTGAAAGCCCATCCGTTGCTAAGGCCGTTTCTAAGCATAGCCCGCGCGGCTTTGTGTATTGAACATGACTTGCTCAGATTTGAATCAATGGCGGTGTCTGTGCAATGTCATTCGCGCATGCGCAATAATGACAAACTTCTAAATAATTAAGAATTAACTTGATAATTAAGTTATTTTGTAGGCTGTTTTAATAAATAACAGTTTTGATTGATAATTGGAGCGATTCCATTGGTTGTCAACACAAATGATATATTAAAACTTATTATATTTATTTCGAAAATAAACCAACCAATAAAATAGTATTCTATATGTATTTAGACTACGTACGCAGTGAAAGACGCCAGCAATTCAAAGATAACTAGAGCCAATTATACGATCTCAACATGCAGCAGTTTCCTCTGCAATGCAGGTAGTTTTAAACACACTTTTCCTTTTCAAACTCTGTTATAACAGACACATCGCGATCGTAGTATTTGGTTTGTCGCATACGAATTCCGTTATATCCCGAATCGTGATTTTCTGACAATCTATATTTAATCATATAGATATACATTTAAACAATTATTTTGTCAAGAATGAAAGTACAATATAGTTTTGATAGTCCAGAGCACAAACTCACGTACCACCCATTGGACAGAAAAGGTCTGTCATTTGCAACCGTTTGGTAGCTGCATATTGACCATTATCTTCATTTCATCTTACCGGGCCCGATTAGCTCAGTCGGTAACACGTCTGACTATCCCATGAAACAGTGGCTAGGTCAACTGATCATCTGTTAGCCCTTGGTGGCATAAAAATGACGCTAAATATTCAATCAATTAATCAATCCACCAAAAAAAACTTGATATGCCATAAATATATATTTATATTCGATCAATCTATCAATCATCTTATCGTCATTATTTTTAGGACTAAGTAATTGTGGTATCACGTTCAAGAAAATTTGGGTTAAAATATGAAAAATGATATGAAGTATTAAGTCCCAAAACTGTAACCGTATTCTACAATTATTTACGTTTCACACATCAGTTAATTTTACGCTGTTCAACATACTATAGACAAATGTCCTTCTGGAACATTGAACACATTACGAATGGTTCTAAAAGTGTCTTAATTCCATAGATTGTCTTCGGTTGGTCCAAATATGCAGAAAAACATGGGTTTGACCAGATTGCTTTTTCACACTTTTGATAGTTTGATGATACCCTTAATCTTTGACAATGTTTCCCATGTGTTTTAGTTTATCACTGCGCATCTTTAAACTGGTATTTCATCATCAAACAGTACCCAGTGTCATCCAAACTTGGCACAAGTGTTCCAATGTTCTTATTTGTATAAAGAAATACGACAATATTATGCATTTTCAACAAAAATAATGCCCAACCGATTTACATAGCTCTAATTTCTTCGTCGCTACCGTCATGTAAGTGAATTAATTCTTAAGTGAGACCTTGCATACAGTACCGAAGCAACGTCACGTATGCATCTAACATATAACTCTTTACTCTACAGACTGTGCTATGTGCACCCTTTTCTAGGCTTCATATAAAAATGCGCTCTTTGACATATTTCATTAATTACAAGTTGTGTTATCTGAACACATTACAATGCACGTTTTAATTCTTCTATGTTGTTTTATCAAATATTATACCGTTTTGAAACACTTAGTCTTATCTCGTGGTAGCCAGTTGGATCATTTTGTGAACATAAAATGTATAGGCAAGGCCTCTTTAAAGGCGCTGGGTTGGGGGTTGGGGTTTGTAGGTTGTTGCATAATATACTGAAATGATAAAAAGTCGCCGGGTGAATATCAGAGTTACATTATTATTGTTCTTTATGATCGTTTACTATATAAACTATTTACATATAAAACAATATTACGTTCCAGATCCTGCATTGATAACTAGGAAGAGTACGCTGATACACAAATTAAGTAAGTTCATTTTTACCTAAGCAAATTCGTCAAAGTTTAGAAGTCGCATTTTTAATCATCATAGGATATATGTTCAATAAATAGTAACAACTTTCAACAACAGAAGGGCGTCCATGAATTTCTACAGCTTAAAAAGTAGTTCAACAGTTTCGATAATTCAAATGTCACTTCGGAGATATATACCAGCTATCTATGAATTTATTTCGGTTCTATATTTATAGTAGCGATTGTTAAGACTTATTCTTTTCGTATTCATGTATTGATAAACTCAGCAGTCGCGGGGGATTGTTTGTATATTATAACCTCGACTAAATCACTTTTCATCATTTTGCGTTTTATAATGTTCTGGGCAACATCTTACATAAACTTTATTTCTTCTTTTCTACTTGACCAGTGTTTTGCCAAGGTCTTGGTACTTAAGTACTTTGATTATGTACCGTATTTTTTACAAATAGGTGAAAGAATATATAAAAATATATAATTAGATATATGGTATATAAGGCAAATAAATATATTGAATACCTAAGCGAAAGTTGTTATGCATGTACAACGACAGCTTAATATTGTTTTTTGTTCTTCTAATGTATGAATAAAGTAAAAACACATTTCTTATGCTAAACTAATATATAAATTTCCACGATAAAATATATCCACATAGAAAAGTTTCTAATGCATTTTTTTTTTCAATAGCAGGTATGTATCCACATATAAAAATGCACAATTACTGGTAGGTTGACCAATTTGTTTTCTTAAAGACAATCCATGACGCCCCATAGGTTTTATTTTTAAAAAATCCTCAGTGCTCATAAATATATCCATCTGTTAACATCTTACAAATAGTCACTGTTTAACACCAGTGATGTCTTATTGCAGTATATACTATGACAGTTTTTGCCCTACTCATGTGCAGCAAGAAATCAACGCCCCTATGAAAATAGTTTTAACCAAATTACAGGATGTTTAAGCGCACGAATCGTGTTACCAAAAGGGGTGCAACCGTGTAAAGGACCTCCGTAAAAGCATGTTAATTCTACTCTGTATTTTTCAGTAAATTAGTTTCGACTTTTTTTACCATGATCGTAATTTCAGTTTTTATCATCGTAGTTTCGACTTTTCTCCATCGAAGTTTCGACTTTTCACCATCGTTGTTTCGACTTTTCACCATCGTAGTTTCGACTTTATGCCATCGTAGTTTCGCCTTTCACCATCGTAGTTTCGTCTTTTCACCATCGTAGTTTCCACTTTATACCATCGTAGTTTCGCCTTTCACCATCGTAGTTTCGTCTTTCACCATCGTAATTTCGACTTTTCACCATAGTAGTTTCGACTTTATACCATCGTTGTTTCGCCCTTTCACCATCGTAGTTTCGACTTTTCACCATCGTAAATTCGACTTTTCACCATAGTAGTTTCGACTTTATACCATCGTTTTTTCGCCCGTTCACCATCGTAGTTTCGACTTTTCACCATCGTAGTTTCGACTTTTCACCATCGTAGTTTCGTCTTTTCACCATCGTAGTTCCGATTTTACACCATCGTAGTTTCGTCTTTCACTATCGGAGTTTCGGCTCTTAGTTCTTGTTTCTATTTATAGAACACATTTTTATCATAATTTATAGATAAAGTGAATTATATTTTAAATTCATCAAATTTTCTCAGTATGCTGGGGAAAAAAGAAATTGTATATTGAAGTATTTCTATTCATATTTTCAAACATCAAATTGTTAATACTTTCTATTATTCTTTCAAAAGGCCTTACTTTGCATAATTAAGGGGTATCGTATATATTCCAGGAAGCCAACTGTTATTCAAGAAATTATTACACATAAACATCTGGACCTTACATTTTCTAATAATCGGTCATGGCATGAACACATTCAATCCATAAATGATAAGACATAGAAAAGAATAAACATTATGCGACTTTTAAAGTTTCAATTGGATAGAACATCACTTGTGATTATATATACTACTTTTATACAACCAATTATAGAATATGCTAACATTGTCTGGGATAATTGCACTTTGTATGAAATTAATTAAATAGAAAAAGATTCAGTTGGAAGCAGCAAGAATAGTAACGGGAGCAACAAAACTTGTTTCTGTATCAGCTCTGTACAAGGAGACCAGTTGGAAATCATTAAAAGTTAGAAGACAAAAACACAAATTAATTCTTTACTACAAAAAAACATAGTTGCAAGTCCAAATTGTCTAGGTGGTGAAATTGAGGACACATATCATTATTTTTTCAGGTGCAGACTATTTCACCAATATAGACAAAAAATGATGACTGAAATAAAATTAACTTACCCACATGATCCCTCCTTGAATGATCTTTTGTATGGTAATGAAAATCTTACACTAACTGACAACAACTCGATTTTTATGGCAGTTCATAATTATATTATAAAGACCAAACGTTTTGAGTATCGCACACAGTTAAATAGATAATGACTTGTCATGTTTTTACTTACTTAATTATGACGACACGCATTTATTTGATCTTGGAACAATGATTAATGAATGGATTGAATTGATCAACATAAACTTGCAAAACACCTATCCCCTATATCGGAATGAACCGATAAAGAAAATAAAATCAGTGGAATCTCTTTCTTTCCTTCCCTTCAACCAATACTCTCTTATTTTATTTGAACTATTCTGACTAAACCATTATTTCTTTAATTAATTTTTGCACATTTGGCCAAATTGAATTATTTCGGAACAATGTGATAAAGTCCGTATGAAGTGTAAAATAACTGTTATGGAAGCAGATTTACACAAGCTTCTAAAGCTTTTTTCTGTATCCTTTCCACATAATTCGTTAAACGTATGACGTTATGCTTTATTGTTCAATGTATGCTAAATATATGTACTTATGTGAATAGAATATTGTTTAAACTAAACTTTCATTCAGATTACTTGGATTTATACCTTCAGATTAATATCCAAGATATTACGATTAAAACCTACATATTTGTTCTGTCAGTGAATACGTCACATATGAGATTATATATCATGCTCTTTCATCAATTAACAGTCATTTATTGAATGATCTATATTTCAGGGTAGAGTTAAGCTTATAAAAGAAGTTATAACTACTGTAATAATGTCCATTGAGTATGACTATTTTATTACAGTTATCAAACAAGGGAAAGAATAACGTTTTAACTGAAACTGAATTTTGCATTAGTGTTGCTGCTCATGTTTGTTTTAAGACTAACATTAGTGTAACATCGTTGTGAAACACGATTATTGGTGTGTTGCAAACTGACCTGATGCGAGAGAGGTTATCGCTCCGCACACTGGCCACGTGACGTTGTTTGTCCAAGTAAATACAATTTAATACACTATATTGTTTACTTAGAGACGACTCGCTTGTCTAAGGAAAATGTCATATTAGCAACCAGTATCGATTGGATAATCGACTTGTTTGATTGACAGCCCGCATCAGGTCAATAGATAGGTCAATAACTTGTCTTTGTTATGTAATGTACACTTGTGTATCTACCTGCTGGACTCAGGTACGTGCAACTCATGCAAAACATGTTTTATAGCTGGGTGCTTATCATTTGTGTTTAAATAAACAAGTGTCCACTACCCAATACCGACATTTTTATACAAACAAAGATTTAAGTTATACATGCAGACATAAAAATTGTATTGCATTTTAAATAGAGTAGCGTTTATTTATTTATTTTGCTGAGTTGACATTTTATCTGTTTACCTCAGTCGACGGTCATTGGTCATCTTGGACCACTTGGTCTTCCTGCTCACACACATGTGGCTTCTCGTCCCGGAGGCGCACACGTACATGTAACAACCCCTCGCCGTTCCATGGGGGCAGGTCATGTAGTGGTCTTACGAGTACCACAGCGGTTTGTCACGTGGCAGCATGTCCAGGTGTGTATTCAAACTAGAGAAAACAAATTACATATTAAAAATCGCAGCGGTTTGTCACGTGGCAGCATGTCCAGGTGTGTATTCAAACTAGAGAAAAAAAATACATATTAAAGATCACAGCGGTTTGTTACGTGGCATTATGTCCAGATGTGTATAAAAAATGACGTTTGCATTTGAATCAGAGGTGAGAGACGAATTATATTGAGACACAATGCCGTATATCAATCACCACGGAGACTGTTGCCGAAAAGGGATTCCGACTCACGACCCCTTTATTGATAGTCAGACTCGCTACCGACTGAACTAATCGGGACCGGACAATTTAATGAGGACGGGTTCAGAATTAATCTGAGTAAATCCACCGTACATCCTCAAGTAACCCGAACTGTTGGTGCATGTACCAGTTGTATCTGAACTTTACCGCTCATTTTAGAAGGTTTATTTAAGGTTTAAAAGCTGAGTTTTGAGTTTTTATCGTGTGATGAAAAACATTAGATTAGTTTAAAATCCGGGGAGTTTGGATGGCTTCTCGGCAACATTAATCTAGCCACACGATGAAAACCCAAAATTTGGCTTTTAATCCTTGTACTAATATTTATATTATATTTCCTATACTATTTTAGATAAAACTATTAAGTTTTGCCATTTTGATATTTAAAAAGCAAATTACACGCATTAATACGGAAAGCCATTGTTATGAATGTAATGGCGGCGTTACATACGTTGTCAACATACGGAATGTGTGTAAGCATTTGAATGGCAACTAAGGCAAACTTTACGTGAACCTAATGGCAACGTGACGTCTCTCCAGCAATACAAACAAAATCGTGCAACCAATGAAATGCAAACTGGACCTTTTTAGATCCGCCCAACTGCAAATGTTTTTATTGGAAAAAGAAATGCAGTTAATATAAAAGTTTAGGCCGATTGCAGTAAAATGTTTATATGATAAAATAACATTGACCATCTTGTGTTATAGTGGCAGGCGGGTGGACAAGGTGGTCGTCTTGGTCAAGTTGCTCACGGACATGTGGTAATGGAACGCACACACGTACCCGTTCATGCACGAACCCGCATCCTTCTCACGGTGGACATACGTGCAGTGGATTATCTACATCATCAGCCACGTGCACTAATTCACAGTGTCCAGGTAATGTTCAACTAAGTAATATACGGACATTGCATATGTCATATTAGTTCGTATATCACTTAGTTATGTTTCTGTATGTAACACAGTTGATGTTTTACGTATCGCCATTTGAAATTATAATTCATTGACTATACTTATAATTGTCTAAAATGAATAAAAAGGTTTTAAATGCCTATAATTATAGAGAGATAAGTTCATGTATGAAAGTATAGAGAAAAGTTTAATAAAATTCAAATCCGTTAAAATATGTAAATAAAATATATGTCACAGTTTTTGTACGTAACCTGTAAGGAGAGAACGTATTTTGTCAGCACGGCTAGCTCGTCCTGTGCGAGGGACTGTGACTTATATATGTGCGAGAAACTTTCCATGGTTCTCTTGTCTCTGGAAATTCGGTGACAAGTTCCAAATTTGTGTGGGGAATATGGCACCGTATGTACGTAATATGAGAGAGAGAAATGTATGTAAGCAGTCCGGATAGCTCAGTCGGTAAAGCATTCACCCTGTCATTGAAATGTCTCAGGTTCGAGTCTCGGACTGATTCCATATTTCCCGTCTTGTGTGCTTTGGCAACCTGGGCCTTATATATTATGAAACACTTTCCATGATTCTCTGGTCTCTATGGAAATTCGATGACAAATAAAACATTTGTTTATAGAGCGAGTTAGTTGCTGCACAACAAAGTTTTTATACAGTTATTTTGATTGTTCACACTCATAGTTTAAACATATTTTATTGCTTTTTAACATATATATATATATATATATACAAAAGGGTTGGGCCACAAGTTCTACCAACATTAGTTACGGCCCTTCCCTACTAATCACGTTCACACTCATCTGTTTGGCACTTCGCTCTAACAGCCAGCACCACTTCTCATCTGTTTGGCACCTCCCTCTAACAGCCAGCATCACTTCTCATCTGTTTGGCACTTCCCTCTAACAGCCAACGGCTCGTGATAAGTATTTCATCTGAAGCAGAAGTCAACCTGCATTGACAGGTTCTATTATTTTGCAAACAATAAAAACAAATATATAGAACGTCATAATAATTAAATAAAATTATGTACTGATTCAACAATTTTCTTATTTTCGTTAAAAGATAAACTCTTATTTCCAAAGAAAAATAGTTTTTTAACATAAAGAAAGTAAAATAATTTAGTTGATTGAAAGAATACTAGTCTGGAACATTTAAAAAAGGGTTCTGCGTTCTCAATTGTATCGCTGCATTTACGGAATGGGCAGAATTTAAGATTGTTTATATATAGGTCATTATCTAAATTACTGCCATAATTTCTTAACCTAGCATGTAAAACAGACAACAGCTATGAGAGAAAGGTATGTTACTGTAATTGTGATGTTTGTTGACTTGTTAGTGAAAGCAATGATCGAATTACATTATCTACAGAATTCCATAAAGAAATGTCTGAAGGTATACATGACTTTTTTATTTTATTTGTTCTACAGTGTAGGATAGTAAATTTGTTTCTAATTCACGTCTCGTTTCAAGTTTCTTCCGTCCACATTCCTGGTATAACTTTTCCAGTGATACAGATCGTGTTAGACCAGTTGTAATTCGCGCTGCCTCATTTTGATTTTTTTCTATGGAGTCTGAGAGGTTCACAGTGCAATCGTCCCAAACTTCAGACGAATATTCTAAAATCGGACGCACATAAGAAAAATACATTTGATGAAGAGCATTTCTACCGACTTTAAATTTTACTTTTCTCATAACTCCTACTGCAATATTTGTTGCCCACTTTCAATCGTCATTAAAAGTTACAACTAAGTGTTTGTAAGATTGAACAAATTCAAAAGGAATGTCATCAAAAAGCAATTTAGGAAGTGAGTTACAATTACTTAAGGACAAAATCACACCTTTAGTCTTGGTCGGAGTAATACTAACCAGCAACTGGTTGGCCAAACCCGATATATGTAATAAATCATGATTGATAATACCTTCAATATCTTCAGCTGAAGAAGCAGAGTAGTATAATGAGCTATCATCTGTAAAGAGTCAAACTAATGAGATTTTCAGATAAATAAGGAACAATAAAGGACCAAGGACTGAGTCTGGTGGTTCACCTGCAGTAAATTTTTCAAATTTTGATTCTGATGATTGGATAGCAACACGTTGAAATATATTATTTAAATAACGAGAAATCCACTTAAGAAGATTTCCAATTATACCATTTCATTTTCTTTAATTTTAAAAAGTAGCCCTCTGTGCCACACTCGGTCAAAAGCTTTAGATATATCACAAAATACCATACATGAAAAATTGTTTATTATCAAATGTTTGGTAAATATGATGGTAAATGTCAAGGAGTTGGTTTGTTGCTGAATGTTTAGGTAAAAAGCCTGATTGATATTGATACATTAAATTATCATCATACATGAAATTATACATATTTTTAAAAAGTATTTTCTCAGAAACTTTGCCACAACAACTTAATAAAGAAAGAGATCCGTAATTTGAAACAACCGACTTGTCACCTTTTTTATATAATGGTGTGACATTGGCATTATTCCACACTTTGGGATATGTGTATTCTCTAAGAGAACGGTTAAAAAGAATAGCCAGTGGTTTATATATTAATTGTGCAATTCGTTTTAACATTTTATGACTGATCAAATCATGGCCACAAGTTTTGTTGACGTTCAGTATGGTGATAGCATCAAATATTTCTTATTCTGATATAACAATACTCGAAAGTGAATTTTCAGTATTACGAGCAAAATTCGATAGCAATACATTTTCATCATCTACCGTAGATGTAGAAACATAGTATTTATTTAAGTAATTTACTTTCTCTTCGATTGATATATAGAAAGATTTGCTCCCATGCATGGTAGTTTCAATAAGCGACGGAATATTTGTTGAAGAACCATTGTTTTTAACAAAATGTCTTATAATTTTCAAAAAATCACTCCTGTCATTGCATTGCAGATTTATAACTTCATTTTCAGATTATTAAAAAAAAAATTTTTGCATTTTTTTTCAATTGTTAACTTTATGTCGAGTATTTTTATATTTATTCCAGTCATTCAGTTATTTCTTGTAACTGCTCTATTTAAAGGCAATCTCTAATTCTTGAAACGATTTAAGCTCAGAATCGAACCAGGGTTTATCGTCAAGACGAACAGGAATTAAATTAATTTACCTTTTTTACACTGGTGTAAAAAAGGTTAATCTATCACAATAAAATAGTCTAAAGAAAACTATGGTAACTTAAATGAAATGAATGGCCAATCTCAAAGAAGTATTCAAGTAATGCAACATTGGACATATATAATAGTGCGTTATTACCTTGGATTGCCCATAAAGCCCAAAGGCTTATTTCCAATGATGTCCTTGGTACTTTACAAAAGAGTATTCATTACAAAATTGCAATTAAATAAGATAAACATAATGAAAAGTTGAAGACTTTGGAATTTGGAAGTTACCACATGGAATGTTTCCATAATAATTTGCCATTCACAAATATATTATTTTTATCACAAATTTCAATTATGCCGGAGTCTGCATAAGGCATATCTTGTGGAATAATTATGGGATCAAGAATGGCATTCAATTTGTTTCTTGTGGACTCATGTATAGTAGTGTGCATATAGTTAATTATAAGTACAGTCTTTAGGTTATAAAGTTATATAGTTTGATTCAGCAAATCTTCATTTAAATCTTCTAACAGAACTACATTTTTTGAGAATTCATACGCCTGTTCTATGTCTTTGTTAAAATTATCAAAAAATCTCTTTGTCAGCTGTTTTAAGACTGTAGAATAACCCTAGTAATAAAATCTCTGAATTTGTTTTTATGTTAACCTAAATAAATTCTTCACAAATATTTCCAAATCCATTCGCATTGAATGAATTATATTTTTCGAGAAGTAAGCTAAAAGTCCCCCCCCCCCCCCCCCCACCCTCCCCCTGATGTGTTCGGTCCTTTCTGTATGATATATCGAAATTGTTACTAAGGTGTAAAATATTGTCTTTACAGCAACATGGTTTAATTTGTCCCTGATGCTCCTCATGTTACAGTGCATTATAGACAGGGTATGCTGTTCATTTGTAAGACCACGAATAGCTCAATATCACCTGCTTGCACTAGAATACAAAATAAGATAATTTTAAATTCAATGTTCTCAATCTAATCTTTGAATATAAGTGAAAAACATAATATCACTTTAGTCAATCATTTTAAAACTAGTCGAATATATATATATGATCCATGCCTGTTGCACAGTAAATGGGCCAATTATGTTAGCATCTAAGTAAAAAAAAAAAAGTTTAAGATATTCATTTGTTTTTGTTTTTTTTCTAATGCATTTATGTTTTAAGTATGTAAGACAACCGAAGAAGAGATAAGTTTCAACTTAAATTTTAAAAAAAATCTTATATTTCTCTAGGCAGGTAGACAAGGGGACGGACGTTACAGCTTCATGAGTTATGTTGATGTGTGTGCTTGTTTTTAATGTCTAAGTCTTTAAAATAGGTACATGCATTCATATTGTGTATCTGTAGTAACATATAAACAACATTTGAAAAAAATATACTTTTAAGTATTTTTTTTTACATTTTGTAGATTCTATACGGGCAAAGCAAATATAACCATACTTTTATCTTTTCTTTAAAAGATGGTTTTACTTGTTTAATCTGTATAAAATTAACATTAAAATAAAGAAGTAACACAAATATAACATACTATGAACATTTATTACAGTCTCTTTTATGTCAAATTTAATAAATAGTATATTTACAACATAAGGGCTCAGGGGACGGACGTTACAATATAAGGGGACGGCCGTTACATTAAATTTGAACATCACTCTAAGAGAGATACAATTGTTTGAGTTCATACAATTCTTATTTAGTAAAAGAAATGTTGCTACTTATAATTAAAAAAAAAATGCAGTTTCAAAATAGTATTTTTATAATATATTTCAATTAAAATATACTAGTTCATGATTTTGTCATGCATTCATTGAAATTATTCCGTTTGAATTAATGGTTATACTTGATCATACTATTACACAATATTTGATAATAATGGGACTTGTTTTCAACATCCAATACCCTTTTTGTCCAAGTTTTAGTAATTTTATAGGAACTTAAAATTGTCTATAGCACAAGGGGACGGACGTTACATTTAAAAGAGATGATATTAAAACTACATTTTAAAGAAACCACTACTAAATTCTAAAACTTTTAAACTAGTATATAATTAATCCAAGTAATTTAGATGCAACAATGCTTGTTGTGGATTTTTGTTTCTCTTTTCGGTTTCCTAATTTCTGCTTCAGAGATTCAATGATAGAAAATTGTGTGTTTAGTTTTTATTCGAGTCACTTTTTGGTTTAACACAGCCTGTACAGAGGGACATCTGGCGAGACAGTGGTGTCGTATTTTCAACAAGTTTTTCAATGATACGCGCCTTCTTAGCTGGAGTTCCAAGCTAAGTTTCTTTAACAAGTTTGAATGCTCGAGCTTCACTACTTTTATACTTGTATGTTTTATCACTGTCAACTATCGGAGAATTTGAAACCGATTTCTTACTGTTCTTTGGGGTATTCAAGTGAACACGGAGTCGAAAATTGTTAGCCTCTTTATCAATCTTTTTCTGGGTGCGCAGTAGTTTCATGTCTCCCCTATGTTGTTCATTCCTTTGTCTTTGTCTTTGGTTTTGGGGGTTCGGGGTTGTAGACATGATGGTCTCATTTTTTCAGTGTTGTCTTTCCCTGAATTTACGAACACGGTCTGCTGTTGCTGATTTAATTTTCTCTATTAAAGACAGCTTTGAACTTTCTAGGTTGATTTTCAGTAGTGTCCTTCAATTTTTTTCTCTCTGCTTTCTTCCTAGCTACATCTTTTTTCTTAGTTTCTGCATGCTTTTCCTGCAATTATGTTAAAGTAAAATATTACAAAATTAACTAGTGTTTACAATACCTATAATTTGAACAGCATAGATCCGATACTGTTTTTCAATATTTTATTAAGTTCAATACTTATGTCTGTCTGTCTCAACTATACACACAATATATGGTATGTATTTACAGACAGTTTAGTTTACTTATTTAAATAATGTTTTTAACTTATTTTACATCAATTGTGAAAAAGAGTTATTACATTTTAGACAAATCATGCTCGAAGTCTTCCTGGGTAGAACCAGTACTAAGTGTATGCAGATAAAGTGCAGTAATTACAAAGCAAACATGATTATAAAATATTAAAATAACCCTTAACTAGCAAACATGATTATAACATATTGAAATAACCCCTAACTAGGTAAAAACAACTTAAATGTTTTTTGCAACCTGTGTAGATGTTGACCCAATTCAGCCATCCATGCAATCTGAGTGGGTCTACACTGTTTGCTACTCAGTCAATAAATTATATAAAACACACCCTATACATCAGGAATAAAGAATGGTTCATTTATAAACCATGTGATGAATAAAGGGATAATATTAAAATAAAATAATAATATAATTACCTTATTAAGCTTCAATTTTTCTTTGGCGGTACTTTTTTGTCTCTTTCTTTCTCGCGTTAAGCTTCAGCATCCATTATTGCACGATAAGAAATGAATGATTAGATTTTTATTTCATACCCTTTTTAAAGTAAATTTAGATGAAGCCAAGTTGAGCAGTATTTTTTGACATGCCAAAGTGTGTATTCTACCTGCCATTTTACCCCCATTTAACATCATTACCCATTCTAGTTCCCAGGACAAATATGAATTTTTCACCTTTTTAAGAAGTGCCAAATGGAATATAATGTCTACATCTATATTGTACAAGGTATATGCTACTGTCAATATACCTAACATCCTACTGTGCTCTCCTAATTTCCCAAAGGGCTACATTCACACCATGTGGTAATATACATTGGAGACATACTGCCCCCCTCTGTCTGCATACTGCACACAGTGCCTCCATAGATCACCCCATGTTTAATAACCCCTGGGATGTATGTAATATTACATAATTTTATGGCCTATTGCTAATTTCAACATTTTCAGTTAAATCAGAGGGTTTGTATTAATTGTACATTATTACTAAAAAATCATGTAACGTCCGTCCCCTTTTTGTAACGTCCGTCCCCTATTTTTTAAAGTGAATTTAAACATTCAATTTAAATGCAAATTCTCTTAATTTTTGTTTCCTAAACAAACATGTGTATTATGAATTTATTAAAAAAGTCTATAATATGGTCAATATATATATATATATATATATATATATATATATATATATGAATTCACTGTATCTATATGATCCAACGGGTTTATAAATCTGTCCTTTATATAGCATGTGAGTAGTCATGAATCCGTAACTGGATCATACTCATATAAAGCTATCACTTCATGTATGTAAATTTGTCTACCCTGTCCAGATGTGTTGCATGTAATTCCATAGTATATAAGTCATGGTCGACACCAAATTTATTGGTTTGGCAGAGGCCTTGATATTGTATCTATGGTTTGCATTGTAGCTAGGCGAACTCGCCGTAGTCTGGTCTGTACATTTATGTCTTGGTTATTCACAAATAATTATCTCCATATATATATCATGCATTGTGAATGAGCATCTGAAAATATCCCAAAAATCGTAAATTCCGTTGTTGTGAATTTAATTATCTCCCTTTATGAAATTAAATATCTATGAATTCACTGTATCTATATGATCCAACGGGTTTATAAATATGTCCTTTATATAGCATGTGAGTAGTAATGAATCCGTAACTGGATCATACTCATATAAAGCTATCACTTCATGTATGTAAATTTGTCCACCCTGTCCAGATGTGTTGCATCTAATTCCATAGTATATAAGTCATGGTCGACACCAAATTTATTGGTTTGGCAGAGGCCTTGATATTGTATCTATGGTTTGCATTGTAGCTAGGCGCACTCGCCGTAGTCTGGTCTGTACCTTTATGTCTTGGTTATTCACAAATGATTATCTCCATATATATATATATATATATATATATATTATTATTATTATTATCATTATTATTTATTCAAGTCTAAACAGCACATTGCTAACATAAAATACTTTTATAAAGTGAAAAAAAAATGTGAAAAGATGATAAAAACATAGATTTATTATTTGTATATATAGGGGGACGGACGTTACAGGGACGGACGTTACATGTTAATTTTACATTTTAGTGTATATTTTCCTTAAATATGCTCAGACCAAGTTTTATTTAACTTTTTTTTTTTTGATAGTACATGGATATGTATGTCAGCAGGTGAATGTATTATTCTGTTTATCTTTTTGGAAGAATTTATGGCGGGGGGACGGACGTTACAGTTTTTTTGTCACAAATTGAAATTATCTGATGTTAGGTATTTTTTTCACAAAAAAACACTATTTTAACAGTAAAAATAAAACTCTGCTTTTGAATCACATACAATAGCAAAGCATAGGAAGGAAAATAAACATTCATTTAGTACATATTCATATATTTATGAATAAATAAGGGAACAAAGGTTTTAATTTAAACTTTTCCATTACGAAGTAGTGGTATCGTTCAAAAGTCTACATAAGAAAAACGACTTAGTTGATTATGAAAAGCCATACATCAAAATAAAAGTAATTAAAATATCTATTGATAAATTCTAATAAAATGGGTAAATGAGCATGTGTATTTAAATAATGGGTCAATTTTAGATGCTAACACATTACGCCCTAAAACAGTTGTTTTGGGCCATTAAAAGCGCTCAAAAAAATCATGGATTTTTGCATGAAAAAAAAAGTACATTTAGGTAATTATGTTATTTTATAGAAATAAAAGTGTAATTTAGAATTTAACACATATATATTTTTTTTATTCATTTAACTGTTTTTTTTTTAAAAAAATTGGCCCATTTACTGTGCAACAGGCATCCAGATATCTTGAGTTTAAAATTGCCATGCACCAGCATGCTGCAACAATTGAATATTCCAATGGCTGATCTCCCAGCACAAATGCCATTACTCATTGGGTAGAAAAAAAAATGTTTAAAAAAGTTGGAGACCACCATATCACCTATCCCTACCACAAGCTGAAACCCAAAAGTGCCCATATATGAGAAGAAACTGACAGAAGAGAGGAAAAAATAGAAAGACTAAGGCCATTTTTAGAAAGTAAACTGTGTAAGTTATACAGGTATTTCCATGACTGATAATATTGAGACTCATATGACAATGTTTATAATGTTATGCAATAAAAGCAAATATATATATATAATAATAATAATAATAATAATAGTATGATGATTTGTCGTACAAATGTATATATATGCGTATATTTTACATAGAGACTTATTGTGTTTCCTGCATGTTATGTAAAGCAAATATAAATATATATATTCATATTCTATGTATACCCACCTTAAACAAGTGAGTGCTTTTATTACGGTCCATTTTCTTTCTCTAAATAAAACAACAACAAAAACAACAAAAACAACAAAAAAAACAACAAAGTTTGATTTAGCAAAAGTTAATTAGGGCAGATAGAACAGTTTGTAGTATACCAATAAAAGCTGTATTGAACGTATCTAAATTCCACTTAAATAATACACTGAAAAATGTTAAACAAATGCACTCACGCGTATTTACAACTATAAAAAACACATATAAAGACATATGTGTTCCAACCCTTAATAGTTAGCCATTTAGCTAGCTCTGTAGGTAGAGCATTCGCCTTGTAAGCGAGAGGTCCCGGGCTCGTCCTATTAAATAAAGACACCAAATATTTATTTCAGTCGACGGTCATTGGACGACATGGCACTCGTGGTCCTCCTGTTCCAAGACATGTGGGCGTGGCATTATGTCTCGGTCACGAACCTGTACCAATCCAGCCCCAGCGTATAAAGGAAAGGCGTGCAGCGGGGATGCGTCGATCACTTCAACATGTGAACTTCGACAATGCCCCGGTGGGTTAAAAGAGAGTGATAGGTTGAGGTAGACAGTGAGGGGGAGAATGAGAGAGAGAGAGGGAGAGAGAGAGAAAGAAAGAAAGAGAGAGATAGAGAAAGAGAGAGGGGGAAGTGGGAGGAAGAAGAGGCGTAGGGACAGAGAAAGTGAGAGGGGATATAAAGAGAGATATGCGCTTTCCGATGGAAATGATTTAAATATACTATAAAAGTGAGATTATAGTTATATGTGAGTAAAACATACTATTTACAAGTGAGTGTTATTATGAGTGCATGCGTCCTTACCAGTTAAGATGGTTTTATCCACTACTGGAGGATTTAAAGATTTTCGGAATGTTAAAGAATGTACATATTTTAGTGAAAAAAACGTTCATCTTTTCCGCCCGCCCTCTGATTGTACAATACACACTATTTATAACAATGTGCAGAGGTAAACCCATATTAAGTTAACACCATATATTAACATACTAGCGGGGTAAGATGCCTACTTAATGCAACGTCTCGAGACCAACTTTTTCCAAAATGTACGTGAAAAGGTAGCCATTTACATGAAGGGACGTTGGTTCTATTAAGAATTAATCTTTTTTTTTCTGCAATAAAACTGGATACGCCTTAGGTAAACCTTAAATGGGGGCCTTATATAGCTCGTACATGCAATACGTTTGACACCAAATATTTATTTCAGTGGACGGCCATTGGGCGTCATGGCACCCGTGGTCTTCTTGCTCCAAGACGTGCGGGCGTGGCGAAAAATTTCGGTCACGAACCTGTAACAACCCCACCCCGAACAATGGAGGAAAGCCGTGCAGTGGATATCCGACGGTGAAGACAGCTTGTGAACTTCGACCTTGTCCAGGTGGGTTAAAGTTCAATTGTGACGTCACATGTCACATGTGTATTTGTTTAAAAGGAAGTATATCAGTATTTTTCAAAATATCTAAAATTGGCCCCAAAAAATCCCCCCATCCCCCACTCCCCCCATACGCTTTGCCGCACTTATCCCGTTTTACAAAACAGATATCTATTTAAACAATGCAGAACTAACATTTTGAAAGAGTATTTCCTAACTTGGCCTGCGCGCTCATGTTAGACTAAATAAATTTTCCGCTGAACGTCAATAACCTCGATTTCAACACTGCCGTGTACGTCTTTATACCAACAACTGGATTGTTTGATCATCATCGTCAGGTAAACTTCAGCTACTGTGTCAAATCTTTAAGAAAGTCCTTGGCCCGTTTTACTAAGACGCCGCGCACGGTAATGGTGCTTACATCATAAATTAATACACGAAACATATACAAATGTCCCCGAATAGCTAATCGTTAATGGAGTTATGCATATTATATATATATATATATATATATATCAAATTATAGGTCGTTAAATGATCTTTTCATTTGACGGGTATAACATATGATCTATATATTTTAATTCGACAAGAAGTTGTGTTCCCCATGTCCCGGCGTAACATTTACTACGGGTCCCGGTCTAAAACGTTATGTTTAAAAACGGCCCGAATGGAAATACGTCAGTTCTATACTCGGGAGAGTGACGTTATTTGAAAGAGATAATTGAAACGAATTTGATCAATTTAATTATTTTAGAATAAATAGCGAACATATCATACTAAAGTAAAATTTCAGTGGAACATACTTATGTGGAATGGAATATATTCACTCTGCTCTGAATGGTTCAGATTTTCGCATTAAAAATGTCCTCTATGATTTACCGCCCCTCGGCATTTTTTATCGGAAAATAACGTTTGCCGTCACATTTATACCAATTTTACCACATTTTTAACACAGAACATTGTCCTTTGAAAATTTTGTTTACGAGTAAAATTAGTTTCTATTGATTTCCCAAATAAATAAAAAATTGGGAAATTATTTACACTTCGTACCAAGCATCTCCAATGTCCTCTATCAAATATTTACAACGTCAGTTTGACGTTGTTGTTTTTTTTCATACGGCGAACAACTCAAGGACGCCGCTATTTATGTGCATGATACCGTGCATTCTAATAGTTCGCGTGGATAAAACGATATCAACGTATTATGATTCCAATGATTTACCGATATTCGGCTACTTTCTTGTAAATCAAATGATACGAAAATCAATCCATGAATAAACTAACGTCAACATTTAGCACAATTTTAACGTTACCGTCGTGTTACGCTTAATTAAAGGTACCTTTACCGTGCGCGACATCTAAGCTTTGTCAATCTTAAGATCCCCGTATAACAAATTGTGACATCTGGAAAAGTTTCATTTGTGCAGGATTTTTGGACATCTTAAAAAGAATACTATTTACAAGGCTTACGAAAGATCGTTAAATGCTGTAAGCGAACCACTAAATGAATTTCCTGTTGTTCCTTTGTGTTCGTTACTTGAAAGTTTACACTAAGAGAAACGGGTCCCAGGCCTTGTTCTTATCGTTAAACATTATTAACATTTCCATTGTTTAAGTATTTAAACAAATCATGTTGGACTGGAATCGAACCATTGCACACTGTCTATGCTCTTTTTGCTCTTTTATTAACCCGGTATTAGTTGACGGCGGATGGTCGGAATGGCACGCGTGGTCTGCATGTTCCGTCAGCTGTACCGCCGGCATAAAGACTCGAACACGTGCGTGTGACAATCCGTCGGCAAGCAATGGCGGCAAACATTGCCACGGATCTCCGACGGGAAAGCTTGCTTGTGACAATGGAAAATGTCCAGGTAAAGTAAATGTTGTACCTAATATATGCATACGTATACGTAACTCTACTGTTAGTCTCTCACAGAGTTATGTTCCTTTTACGCGAAGGTAAAACAATATGCTTACTCTAGAAAATGTCCGGCGTAAATTAGTTCGGAATATTTTCAATATAGTTCGTAGAGTTGCATCAATGACATATCACTAGTTTGACAAGGATATTTCTCTGTCTGTACATAAAAAAAATAGAGGGAAAGAGCAGAGAAAATAATTTTTCTCTATAAACCATTCGAAAAATCAGATTTTAACCATGTGGTAGACACAATAAGCTTTCCATGTTGAGGATTGATATATTCGGTGTTGTTTCCGAGCATCACAAAACGCTTACGTCCCAGTACAAAAATAAGAAATCTGTTATTTAAAATACACGTTTACAATTGGCTACCCGTCCACAATCCCCGAAAAGAGTGGTTAGGTTAACTGATCGTCTTTTAGCTCTCAGTGACACAAGTAACATGACGCTACATATGCAATCAATCAACTATTCTATGAATCTTCAACGAGTTAATGACATGTGACTTTATATTTTCTTTAACCTTGAATGAAACAATCATACATTTACTATCTTAACGCAACCAGTTTGGTCCTCGTGGTATTATGGACGATGTTCGGTCACGTGTGGTAACGGTACAACGTCACGATTTCGTCACTGTAGTTCCGGTAAAGATGGCGACTGTCACGGGGCGCCAACGGAAGATGTCGACTGCCAGGATCGACCGTGTCCAAGTATGAACATTTAACAAATAATAAAATTGTGTAAAATAAAAAACAATAAAATAAACTGTAACTTGACCGAACACATATTTTATATGAAACATAATTCAATGAAAAAATACATATATTGTAGACCTGTACTCAAACGAATTGTCATGACAACAAAAACTAAATATTCTGCAAATTTAAAGGACATATGTTTTATAAAATGGAATAGATGTCACTTTAATCATAGGCAATACATGTTATACATTTAACCAGAGTGTATATCAGAAAAAAAAATGATGAAGTAAACATGTCGCTATCTATCCCAGACATATGACCATAAAATAGCGGTTTTAAGACTAATTTTGCTTCTTAAACAGCTTTCGCTCATTACGTTAGATGTTGCACTTTACGTCTAATTTCGTTTATTAGCCACAGTGCGATTCAATAAACGATATGATATATGTTTGTCAATATGCAGAACCTGATATCTCCCGAGCAGGTATATTACCCACCGATGAAAAGCAGAGAAATTCTTTCCTGTGCCCCAATTCGTAGCTAAGTAATGATTACTAAACAGTGACGTCATTTAAACGTTCCCTGAAATAACTGACAATTCAACGTGCTCAAATGTGGCTTAGTCCAGCGTGAAATACACTGACCAATCAGCGTTCTTCTACTATATTGATAGATGGTGGCGAATCAGCATGCTCGTAACAATTGATATTTAACGGATCCAAACGAGAGAGCATGGTCCGTTCTACAGATTATATGTTAAGCACTAATTAACAGGAGTCAGGTGTTTATTTAATTTCTAATTAAGTAGATATTTAAAACTTAATTACTCTGTTTTAAACTCAAAGAAATCAATCGAATGTAACAATGTATTAAGGTTGTATTTCACCAAACAATAAGATTCAGGACGGCGACGGACTAAGGGACATAGATTCATGGTCTATGATACTAATCAATAATGATAAACATAAATCAAAAACAAAACTTAGAAAGGGTATACCTGTCTATCCCCGCTAGGACCCTTACATAGTAATGAGATTTGAGCACGTTGATTGGTCAGTTACCTCAAGGAAAGTTGAATGACGCGACAGTTTGGAAAGCGTTAAATAGCAGCTATGAATTGTGGGACAGGTTTATACTTTTCTGCTTTTATATTGTCGTTGAACAAACCTGATTTGGGATATATCAGGAAATTGGATAGAGTAGGATATTACTGTCGTCTGAAAGTCCTGAATACACTTTTGGCCATCCAATCAACAACGAATCCTGATTACAGCTAATACAGAGCTTGATTACTAAATACTTCTTCAAATATATCTTGTATATTAATGTTTAGTTGTATTTAAAATCAGTGCGTCTACATGACAAACCTTATGCTCGAATACTACATGCGCGCTGTTCGTGTATATCATATTAAATATCCGCGTGATGAATTCTCTCTGAATTGAGAATACCACATAATTTGCTGAAATTATGTAGTTCTGCAGATGTCAAGAGTTTAGGTCCAGTCTGCATTTACATTTGCTGATGGTGTTTGTTTTATTTATTTATTTATTTTTTTTTTTTTTAAATCTTTTGATTTGTTATATTTGTACTGAAGAATGAATGTGTAATTTTCCTACCCTTAAGCATCATACAACTTATCTATTTTGTTATGTAACTCGATAACTCTTATTCAAAAACCTCAATATTTATATTAAATACATCACATAATTGCAGTTGCTGGTCAGTGGGCTGCCTGGCAACACTGGGGCGCATGCACACAGTCATGTGGACAGGGCAAGCACGTGAGAAACCGGACATGTAGTAACCCCGCCCCTGGTTACGGCGGCGCTGCATGTACAGGAACTGCTGATGAGACGGAAGTGTGTAACACACAGCAGTGCCCGGGTGAGTTTTTTTAGACATATCTTAATAATTAACCGTAATAAAAATAGTGTCATGAGCTCTGCAATACTCCTCTTTGTATTTCTAAGACAAAATAACTGACCATCCTATGTTACATTGCAGTGGCTGGAAGATGGGCTAAATGGGCTCATTGGTCCAGTTGTTCACGCACTTGCGGGAATGGAACACACACACGTCACCGTACCTGCACGAACCCGCCTCCTTCTCACGGCGGACACACGTGCAGTGGATCATCTTCGTCATCTCAAACGTGCATTAACACGTTGTGTCCAGGTAATGTCAGATTTTGTGATATACGGACTAAACTGCCATTCATTATCAACAAGATGCACAGCCTAATGCCAATTCAAATGTTCTTGTCAGCGGTCAAGCACCAATATTTAATGCAAAAAGTTACAATTAAATAAACGTGTTTTATTGATGGGTTATATCGTTTCTCACTTTCCGCAGTAAAACACATATTTATACCAATGTTCAAAGCTCAATTATCATGAATATAGTCAATACTAACGTGGGTTCCTCCGCAGCCGAGTGGTCTAGTGCGTCGTCCCAAGACCACTTACATCTCACCGCAGAGGCCATGGGCTCGAGCCCTGTTTGATCCAACGCTTACGTGATAGTTTTTTTCCAATTATTTGCAGAAGGATGGTGGATATACTCAGATTCATTTGAGGTATTCTTCCTCCAATTAAGCGGGATATACCATATTATAACATGGCATGTGTTGAAAATGGCGTTAAACCTCAAACACTGATTTTTTCAGTGGACGGCCATTGGGCGACATGGCAAGCGTGGACTTCCTGTTCGCAGACATGCGGGCGTGGCGTTATGTCCCGTTCACGAACGTGTACCAGTCCAGCCCCGGTTAATGGTGGAAAGTCGTGCAGCGGGGATGTGGCCATGGCTTCAACTTGTGAACTTCGACATTGTCCCGGTGGGTTAAAGTTCAAAGTTGACGTTACAGTAATGACGTCATTCACACTTGTGTATTTGGTTTTAAGTCAGACTTTATGCTAAGAAAATTTTCTTGTCGATGGCGTCTTGATCACCGCCAAAATGATCATACGTGACTGGAACTACTTTTCAAATCAAATAATAAAGATATGTTTTTGGATATTTGTATTATGTCATTTTTAAATAAATGTTGCAATAATATCATTCAAATTAGGAAGGCGTATGTATATCTATTAAACCACCATTTTACATCGAACGTTTTTATACAACAAAGAAATAGTTCCTTGATGTTTACTGACAGTGTAATGATACTTAAATATAATTTTGAGCTGTATCAGTGATCTATGTCTATTGTCTTTATCGATCTGGTATTAGTTGACGGCGGATGGTCGGAATGGCATACGTGGTCTGCATGTTCCGTCAGCTGCACCGCCGGCATAAAGACTCGAACACGTGCATGTGACAATCCGCCGGCAAGCAGTGGCGGCAAACAGTGCCATGGCTCTCTGACGGAAAAGCTTGCCTGTGACAATGGAGTATGTCCAGGTAAATAACACAGTTTAAACTTAATATTTAAAGCGTTGAAACACAGCTTTTAAATATTACTTCTATAGAGTTATTTCCCTTGTAAGTGACTGTAGTCAAAATGCTTAGGCTAAATACAATATTGCTTAATAAAGTTGTTCGTATTGATGTTGAATCTGAACTAGTGAATATGTACATGTGCATTGTAGGCATTCTTCAACAAATCAAACCACGTTACTGACCTCTCAAAATTTTAGTTTTACATAATCTTGTTTTGGACTTGCGATGTTTATTACATTATGATAAAATAGATTTATTATCAGATGCCTAATATAGATAGTAATCCAACAGCAAATCAGCAAAATCTATATACGCAACATAATGTAACTGCGGATCTACTCTTTGGAGAAGCCGGTGTGCTATTTTTTACTTTTATATTGAATACTATATTACCAATACAGTGGCGTAGCTAGGTTAACATGAAGTGTAGTCAAAAGGCAATGCACGAGGCGCGAAGCGGCGTTAGAGCGGTAGGTGTGGGAGAGGGACTGCCCCCATCCCGCAGGGAGCGGAGGTATGAGGGGCCTCCCCCAGAAAAAAATTAAAATTTAGACGCCATTTGGTGGTCTCTGGTGAGTTTTTTTGGCAATATTTTGGCGCAATCTATGGTCAGAATCTTAGTGAAAAAAGGAAATAAAACAACCATGTCATGAATCAATTTTCATCTTCAACCTGGTAGCCTGTGTGCATTTTTATTTTCAGTGAATCTGTCTTTTATTCTGACTAATGATGTCGAAATCGGTACCGTTAGGAATTTGAAGGTGACTGGTCGACGGTATCGTGCCTTTCTCTACAGGTTTTTATTTTCATATATAATTTTTATGATCAACGTTTCAGATGTGTTACGCGTTCTGACGCTAATTTCTTTACATTCTGAAGTTCTTTTTTCCAGATTTTTTTTGTATGTGCACGCAAATGCGTTTTTGCGTACGGGTTGTTACACCCCTGAAATATTACATGTACTTATCTTAATACAGTTTGGTCCTCGTGGTATTATGGACGATGTTCGGTCACGTGTGGTAACGGTACAACGTCACGATTACGTCATTGTAGTTCCGGTAAAGATGGCGACTGTCACGGAGCTCCAACGGAAGATGTCGCCTGCCAGGATCGACCGTGTCCAAGTATGAACATGATACCTAATGTAACTTCGTCATGTTTTTGTGTTAAATGTATTTCACACTTAGGCCTGGACTCGGATTATGATAAAAAATAATAAATAAGCTGTAATTTATTTTACATTACACATTTTTCAATTAAAAATATACTATATACAGTGGTGTAGCTTCCTATAACCACTGTAGGCATGTCTACACTTTTTTCTAAGAAATCGAAAAAAATAAAACTGCCAAAAATGTAATAAAAATCGGACCCGTAGAGGGGATATGGAGGCATTTATTAACTATCAATTCCCCACAAATAATCATTGAAAACTTTTTATCAATTTATTTAGTTATAGAATAGCTAGTGAATTCAAGGTTAATTCCAGAAGCTAACAACACACCAAAACTTACCTACGACAGCCCAGCATATCCCCGAACCCCACTACAAATGTGCATACACATCGTTTTCAGCTTGGATTAAAAGACAATTTGGGTATTTTTATAGTACTTGAAGTACATGACACGGCACTTTGCATATGTTACGTGTGGATGGGGTAATATAATCAAGATTTCTCTGTGATGTTTATATCATATACGTTTTGTATTTCAATTAAAATGTTGATATAGATCTACTTGTTACAACAGTTATTCATATGAACTAAGGCATTGCTTCTCTTTGGGGCCGAACGTCACGTTCATAAGTATAGTAAACAAACAAATACTTAATAAACTTTATAATATTACATTGTAAACATCAAACAATTGTTCATTTATTTTCTGCTCTCGCAAGCTGGGCATAGATATTTACACGACAAAAATGATACAACACTGCACGATAATTATCTATAAACACATATATCTTTGATAACTGTTTTTATATACTTAATCGATGAAAAACGAACGCTTTTTTTAACGTACCTAGATTTAACGAACGCGCAAAATGTAAACTGCAATCGGAATGCTTTTCATTTTAGCCGCAGTTAGTTTGACCGAAAATTTACATATTTACTGCATATTAAACACATTAATTTTAATACTAAGAATTTCACTTGTCAAAAAAATTCAATTATTTTAATAATTTTATAATTATAACTATATTTTTTAGACAAGATTGTTTAGCTATATTTTATTTGGAAAAATAATCCCGAGGTGACTTAAGCGCGTAGAAATACATAACTAGAAACGAAAAAAAAAACATGTCCTACTGAATGCACTTATCACAGTTATTACTTATTGTCATTCTGCCTCTTTCAAATACAATATATTTATAACCGTAATAATTGTATTTATTTATAGTAACACAATATAATCAATCTGTATCTGCATCTGTTGATTAATTATATAATAAACTACATGTACATCAAAGTATATTTAAATTTGTAATTAAAATCATTAATTTATGTTATACTTTTACACATTAAATTTAATCAAATGATTTTAGCGTTTAAATAAAATGTATTAATTTTATTTTATACTACACAAGGGCGGTTCCTTAAAATAAGTGTCAGAACGATACCTGTATGTTTTATCACGGTCTAGGGGAAGTATTGGAGTCATCACCAATATCATGAAATTGTGAAAGGGCAATTATTGGATAACTCTTGGGAAATGTCTGAAATAGTCCAGTATGCAAAGGATTTTATCGAATCGCTATCCAATGAAAATGACTTTAATACATAAATGAAAGTGAGATTAGAGTTATAAGTGTGTAAAAAGAATAGTTACAAGTGATTGTTATTATGGGTACATTCGCCCTTACCAGTTATGATGGTGAATTTAAAGATTTTTCTGAATGTTAAAAAAATGTACATATTTCCAAGGAACTATAATTCCTTGATATTTCAGTGAAATTTGTGAAAGTCATTTATACATGTTCATGAATACTTCAACAATGTCTGTTATTTGTGTACATGGAGGTTAAGTCTGTATTCTTCCTTCCTGTTGGCGTCAAAAAGCTATAAGTTCCTGCGGTGATGGTAATTTAATAAATACTGTTTGATAAAAACTCAGTAATTAGATTATATTCCAATAATTGATATAAATGCAGTTGATGGTCAATGGAATGCTTGGCAACAGTGGAGCGCATGCACGCAGTCATGTGGGGAAGGCAAGCACGTGAGAAACCGGATGTGTAGTAACCCCGCACCCGCGTACGGGGGCGCTGCATGTACAGGAAGTGCTGATGAAACGGAAGTCTGTAATACACAGCAGTGCCCACGTGAGTTTGTTTTCACTAAACAATCTACTCATAATAAAACTGTCGTAATTCGGGTTTCATCAAGTTATTTAAATGCTTTCAAAATGTTGCCGTCTAATTCATTGCATTCTAAATGACAATAGCTTTTCAACGACACAAGACTCCGCCATTATATCCGTACACAACCAAAAGCGGGCCGTACTTCGCTGGTATATGTAGCATGTGTCATTGTGTCCGGGACGGACCGCACCTTACTGCGATGGCGGCTTGTAAAAGCAAAATATTCACATATTTATCTTATAACTAAGCGCTTGTTTTACCACGACTGTAAGATAGAGCATTCAACAAAAATGTGGAAGAATTTGACTGAGTAGGCACGCAAGGAATCGCTGCTGAGCCGGTAAAATTAACCGGTACATTTTGTATACTAATAATATAACGGCGGTGCCTAATGTTGAGAGAACTTGTGACCAGAACATTTTGACTATAATTGTATTTAGTTTGATTTATATGCAGAATGTAATATGTTTTATGACAATAAAATATGTTTACAACTATTAAACTGTGTACTTATGACCGTTGTGCACCCTCCACTATACGTAAAGAGTTTTCTTTGCGTACGTTTTAAATAGACGTATAGCTTAATTCAATTGTTTATAGATATAATATCGGACACATGTGATTAATTATTTTTCTAGAAGTTTATATAGTAATTTACACAATATGCATTATATTTACTCAGAGAAAGGAAAGTCACCAACGATCACGTGTTTAGCGCCATTTCCAACACATTTCAGGTTATATATGGCATATCCAGTTGTATTGGCGGAGGAAGATCTCCGAGTGAACTGAGTAGAACCACCGTCCTTCTTCAACTGTTGTTGTAGGGTGTTTAGCGTCACTTTCAACAATTTTTCAGTCATATCGTGACGGTGTCTACTTGAGACAGTATTCTGAGCGCTGTCACAATGGAGTCTCATGCCGCAGACACATGGTATGATACCCCACCCAGTCACATTATACTGACACCGGGCCGACCAGACCCAGAACTCTCCTCTAAATGCTGAGCGTCAAGCGAGGAAGCTTCTGGTACCATTTTTAAAGTCTTTGGTATGACCCGGCCGGGTATCGAACCCACGACCTTCCGCATGCGAGACGGACGCTCTACCACAAGGCCACGTTGCAGGTAACCAGTAAACTTTCTCAAATATTTTGAACCTACGGACTAAGCGGTAAGAAGTAAGTGTTCTTGAGACGGCGCCTTAGACCACTCGGCCACGGAGGAGCACCAAACGATTGGAAATAGCAATCATTGTTTATGTAGGTCATTCATTTTTTAACATATTCCAGTTCTAACATTTTCTATTATTTCAGACTGGCTTGACTATCACGAAGTCGGCACGTGCAGTGTTTCTTGTGGTGAAGGGGTGATTCAACTTGAACGTAAATGCAGTACCGGAAATCGTGCCGATTGTACCGGAAGTCCATACAACGAAAAACCATGCAGTATGCCCAGCTGCTAAAATTACTTATAATAATTTGCTGAAATGTCAATGATTAAAACTCATAAAAAATATAATGATGTTCAATGCATTGCGGCTTCGCACAAACGAAGTATTTAACACAGGGATTCCCCCTTCCCCACCCCACCCCACTCCCACCCCTCTTCATTTCATGAAAATATTTTTCAAACTCTTTATTTCAAGTATTTCCATAGTACCAGTGACCTCATAACACCGTTGCAGGTGCGCGCAACACCATTCTCGTAAAGTACATGGCTCACATGCACGTCACGTAATATAACGTCAATTAACACTATGTTTCATTAACAAACATTCTCGAATATTTCAATGATTTCGACTTTGAGCAAGAAGTGCACGACTCTAATGCTCTCTCCAGACAGAATCCGACTGACTAATGATTGCGACAATTATAATATAGCTACATATTCCCCACTATATATATTAAGGTAGACGAATCCACCGTAATTCCTTTTGATCGCAGGACAGAAATAGACGCGGATCATTGGGAAAATATTTCAGTAAATGATCACGAAAAAAACGTTTATAAAATATCATTTCAATTGGAAATCACGTGATTAAATAAGATTATTTTAGCAACAGTGGCCATGACCTTAAGGCTGTTGCCAAAAAAACAAGTCAATGTGTACAGGGAAATATGAACTAACATGTTAAACAAAAAAAATTGTTATCAGGTCGCTGCTTTTGATATAGTCAATTTGTATGTGGAATTCCAGTAGGATATCTTACAGGCTACTAAATGTATTACACAGCAACTATTTTCCTTCTATTCTTAGTAACAGAGACATTGACATGTCACACTTATGACCTTAAACGCAATTTCTCAGTGGTTACCTTTAGTAATAAGCAATTCACCTATAGATGACAATTACATCAGGGAAAACGCATTTCGAAAAGAAACAATGGATGGTTAACTTTGAACAGAAAATCAAGTTATTTTACTTTTATTAAAATTTCCTGTGTGGAACGCATGGTCCAGCGGAAGAGCATAAAACCCAGGATCTCAGGGTCGTGGGTTCGTACCCCCAGCACACATACACACAGCTATTTGTGGTGCCTTGAAGAAGACATTTACCCGCATATACTGGGTCTACCCAGGAATACTTTAGGCGTGATTTGCACACGTTGCAATAACTTGTTTCACAATCGGTGGTTACAAATTTCCTAATATTTCAGCTTAAAGAACCTACAAGAGGTTTAAAGATAATGTTCATTATTAGCTATTTATCCAAATGGTGCGATCCCAGGTTTTGCCTGTGCAGCAACTTTAGATCAGGCAAATATTAATTTTCAAAGAGTCCAATTAAACATCAATTGCAACATTCCTGTGAAGTTTGAAGAAAACCCAACCAATAGCTTGGGAGTCGTCTCCACAAACACGTTTAGGAACAGACAGACCGTGGAAGACAAACCGCAGCCTAAGCTCTGATGATCGCTTATCAGTAGATAGCCATGGTCAAGCGGCCTACGGCGCCATCTTAAGATCATGTACCTCTCACCGCTTAAGTCATATGTTCGAGTTCCGCTTGCTCCAAAACCTTTGTGAAAAAGTTTGCCAGTTACTTACGGAAGGACGGCGATTCTACTCAGATTCATTTCGTGGTTTTCCTCCGCCAATAAAACTTGATATGCCTTATGTAACCTAAAAAAAGTTGAAAATGGCGTTAGTCTTCATTAAAAAAAATCAGTATAGCTTATAAAACAAAAAAAGTATGGATTATTATACCGACAGCAAACGAAACTTGAGAGTTGATATTTCTGGTTGAAAACCTGTTGGCGGGTTAATTTATTTTAGTACTATTCTATGATATCATTTTTAATGTTCATTTCATCGATTTCTTTATTATTTATTTGTAAATAGATTTACTAGTTTTTTTAACCATATTCATTTAATTGAATCTTTACGAGCACAAAATGACCTATTTATGTGTCGACGTGCCGTAAAACACCATTCATTGAGAGGGGAGTATATATAGTGTTGTGATTTCAATTACACCTCCCTTAATGAAATAAATACATATGAATTCATTTTATCTTCATGATCCAACGGGTTTCTAAAGCTGTCCTTTATATAGCATGTGAGTTGTTATGAATCCTTAGCTGTATCCTACTCATATAAAGCTATCAGTTCATGTATGTAAATTGTCCGTCCAGTCCAGATGTGTTGCATGTAAAACCAACGCATATATCATAGTTGACACCAATTCTATTAGGTTGGTAGATGCCTTGATTCTGTGCCTAAGATTGGCATTGTAGCTAGGCGCGCTCACTGTGTCGGCTGGTCGGTCAGAAATTATGGAGCAACCTCTTTCAGCAGTTTTCAGGTGATTTACTTGAAACTTTGCGTACATGGCCAACATCCAGTGTAGAGGTGCATGGCTTGAATGCTGTGCCAAAGACCCAATTCACTAACTTTCCACTATAAATTTGATGCGAGGCTGGTAAGCTGATGTAAAAAGTGCAACAAATACAAATGTTAACTCTGAAGAAATGACATAAGGACAGTGAGGGATAAGAAAACATCATTGAGAACCCCTGTGGCTCCGGGTAAGAATGGAATCACTGTCGATCTCTGCAGAGGGGGTAGGAATCCTTTCATGTGACATTTTCATTTTGTCATTTTTTGCCATGTTCATTATTGTGGTTAAATTACCAACCCCTGCGTGGTTCCAGGAAATCATGCGAGTGATGGCAACAATAGGATCACTGTGGCTCATGCATGTCGTAAGAAGCGACAATTTGAGTAATACGATACGAATTTGCTAAAGTTCTGCAGGTATCAAGGTTCTAGGTTCATTCTGCGTATTCATATTGATTTTTTTAACCTGTATATTAGTTTGTCGTTATTGTACATGTAGAGTGAACCTGGAATCTTCCTTCCTCTTGGCATTGAATGACCTACAGTGTGTTTGTACGACGTAAAACCCCATTCATTCATTACATCATTGAGACTTTGGCCCAGGTAAGCTGTAGGGGAAAACAATGTAGATCAATGAAAAATCCTCTTCGGACAGATCCCAAATAGATGGACAATGAGTAACAACGAACAAAGGGGCCCAGGTAATCTTTTAAAGTGGTGGATAACTTTGCTACATACGTTCACAGATTCATAGCATGATTACAAATGTAAATAGCTCATTTGGTAATCACAGGGGTAGCGAGTTCAATTTTCCTCCAAGACCAGTCTCCATGGAAACTGATGTACAGAATTGCGTTTCGTTATCATTCGTCTTTCACTGCTGATTCAAGTGCAAAATGTATCTGTTATTTGCGGAGACAGGTGTGCTTCCACACGAGTAGTTAGGATCTTCATTAACCATTGATGACATAAACACGAGGCTACTTAATGTTAATGTGTGAATCTATATCACAAGTACAACAAGTATATTACAAAATTTAATAATGATTTTATTTTTAGCACTTTTACAAAATGTTCCAATGTAGAAATGTTTCACATACACACAAATGAAACACTGATATTGTTTGAAATGTACATGTAACTCATTCGCATGTATTTATGGATCATCATTTCTACAAACTAAGAAGTGAAAAGTAAGAGTTCATGACATATATATATTGTTACCTAAGTAGATCAGCTGTAATACAAATGCTGCTGCATCTGGACACAATTATTTCAATGACAACATAATGTATTTAAATCTTTTTTTTACATATCTACATTTTTCCTTTGCCGGGAAATATTTCTGCTACAATGACATTTTAACTATCTCCTCCGAAATTGCAATTTAATTAGTCTGATTTTGGTCTGTAGATTTAACAAAACATGAAATGGACGATAAAATCCAAAGTAAAAATTAAATCAAATATGTGACAGACTGAAAATACAATAATAACATGTCCTTCCTACACATCCTTAATTTCTGTCATTTTTTTAGGTTTTCATTTAAATCGCAATATGCAACTGTAGCCTTCATATTATTTTGGTTAACATTACCAACCACTGTATGGTACTCTGACTGTCAGTGAGTAAAAAATATAAACCAGAATATTTTTCAACTGCACAGATTCTCGATAAAGGAAATCTTAAGTTATTTCAATGTTTTATTTGTCAAATTTTAAACACTTGTAAACTCTGACTGCAAGCCATGTTTAATGATTCAATATATATATACTGATGTTAAATCTCGATGAGTCGACGACAATAAAGAATGTAAACATGTACACAGAACTTGGACATCTATCACTCGTACCCCCTGAAATAGATAAAGGTATAAATAAATTATCGAAGTTATTCTAGAATGCACCTTAAGAATAACAGACGTTTTCTATAGGTTCAAGGTGTGTTACAAGGACTTTTTCAATAATTCCTTAACTTGCAGTTTGATTTTAATAAAATTTTATAAACATGTATCAAAACATGTGACACACTTATCTGTGTAGGCATACTATCATTTTTTATTAATAATGATCACTGTCGAAGCATTCGCAGTTGCTATATAACAAGCAACCAGGGTGGACCAAAATTTTCATATTTGGAAAAGATTTCTTTTACAAGCACTTCAGCTTCAAGCTCAGTGCAACCTTACACAGTTCTGGTATGGAGATGTGCACGATAAATAGGTGAAAAGACATTAAACACACTGAAGAGCAAGCCGAGTACTTTGAGATGCCATTTGCAAAGTTAAATTTTGTGCAAAACTTGACGTCATTCGACTGCTTCGAGTAGTCATAACATGCATATTTTCTAGCGTTGTTGCTATGTTACAGTATTCAATATCAATACGGACTTTGGCAATTGCATAGAGGAAATATCAATTTTAACTTTCAATGCAAAACTTTCTGCGAAGGTATTGCATCCCAGCCTCAGACAAGCAATACAATACAATACAAATCCTTTATTTCGTAAATAGAGGCCTCCGGCCCAAAATACATATCATTATTTACAAACATTTAGTAGCGTCAAAATATGAAATGAAATCTGGCATACAATTTATGTGGAAATATTTTACAATATTCTTTTTTATTACAATTGTGATTCATTTTGTACCAAAATAAAATGGATATATGCAGCTAGTTTCCTAAGTTTGAAGGTGTCTTTTAGTTGTAGTAGCTGATAAAAATCTAATATAAAGTTATTTTCACTGGAATACCAAGACTGTTAACATTGTAGTCTCAGATCCGCATATCTCGGACACAATGTAAAACTGGTGCTATTCCATTAACTAAATATTCCAGTTTCATTTTATATTAAAGAGTAGCGGTGGTCTATGGGTAAAACGTCCGCCTGGCATCCAAAAGATCGTGGGTTTGATCCCTGGGTCAGATCATACCAAAGACTTGAAAAATGATAGTGATACAAAAAGCTTCCTGGATTGGTGCTCAGCATTTAGAGGATAGTTTTAGGTTTGGTCCACTGAGTGTCAGTAAAATAAGACTGGGTGGGGTAACATATCATGTATCTGTGGCATGATACTCTAGTGTGGCAGTGCTTAGAATACTGCCTCAAGTAGACACCGTCATGATATAACTAAAACATTGTTGAAAGTGGCACTAAACACCCAGCTACAACAACTCTATATTAGATATTGATAAGGCAATTGCCTCGTTAGATTGGTTACTTACTTTATAAGAGTGGCGACCTCCCAGTTTGGTTTTGATACAACCGGTGATTTGATTTCCACGCCATCTTTTGTAACTATAGCAACTTCATACTGGAAAGAAAAATGTAACAGTCTAATGGCAACTAGTCAACACAACAACTTGGGCAGATTTGTTTTTCTTGCATTTCCAACAAGGAACCAGTAGAACAGATCATGAAATCCAAATCAAAATGATATCATGCGACTCATTTAATACGTCGCAAAGTATTTATCTACAAATCTATTTTAGTCTAATCTAGGCAAGTAATCTAAGTTAGGAAATCCCTTTCAATATATGATTTTGGCATGTTTAAATAAATATCTTTTTTGGTAATACATGGCCAGGGAGTATATATAAGAACGCTATATTGAAAAAAAAATGTTTTTAGCCAAATATATATTTTTTTAAAAATCCTGATATAGAACACATTTAAAGGCAAAATATCAGGAAAATGGCTATAAATGTATAAAAAAATATAAGTTATTATACAAAGTATCTTTTTATCACTAGTAAATACAATTGGATTAGTATATTAAATTCTCCCATAATGTGATCAGATAAATAGAGATTTTTAATCGGACTGGTAAAGCTGAAATGAACTCCCCATTCAAATCGGTGGTACCTGAAGATACTGATAGCCAATTTTTTATAAATATTCATACGTCTTCCTAATTTGATTGATATTATTGTAGCGTATGGTTTTATTTTATGCAACATTTTTTTAAAAATGACATAATACAATGTCCACAATATATTTTTATAATTTAATTTGTTTCTGCTTGCTTATATTAAATACATGAAAAAATGAAACCTGATACTTCGAAAAAAGTGTCCATATTGTGGCTATGGTCAACACTGCAATGCTTGATAATGACGACACAAGCAGGGCAATGCCTTTGACATAGACCTCAACAAGAGTTGTCAGAAAACAACAAAGCTTGCACCTGTGTCATAACTGTACCAAAATGCAATCCAGAGTTATGGTTCTTGTCTGTGTGTGTTCCACTGATGATGGTGAACACACATGCGAAGTTTCATTCTCATCCAATGAGTAGTTGCGTAGATATCTTAAACTTAAATGCAAAAGTTTAACCTGACGTCGCCGCCGACGACAACGCCGGGGTCATGGCAATAGCGTTGCAAAATTAATGAGTTTTGCAATTTTATAAGGAGGTTAAATCAAACCTTGACGTTTCACTGGCCTATCACATCTTGACGTGAGATATTTATGACGCCCACTCACTTCAACACATGTATTCAATCACCGAACAGTCAATTTGTTTACATGAAATTTTCAACGCCCTTCTCAACAGATAGAAAATTACTTCACAATAATTGGGTAAAGGGCGAAAAACTCTTTAACTGACCAACACATCACGTGTTTGTGACTATTCTATTTTATTTACACACTGGCTCAGCATCTGTCATGTACAGTGTCAAAAAAGTGTTAGGACTGAAACGTCAAGGACTTTGTCATCTTTTGATTTATTGTAAAATCCCAAAACTCTCACCAATTTTGCAACACAATGTAGGTGACACCTCGTGTCTACAACCTACCTTGTTTAAGGATCTGGCATCTCGGTAGTACAACACCTTCATACATCTGTCTATCACTTCTGTGGCCTCTTTAGCTGACATGTTTGGATTTTTCTCACATGCTTCTCTCATCAAAGGCTGCAATATAGATTTGTTGGTTTCTTTGAATAGCATAATTTTTATGCCATCAAGGGCTAACCTAACACCCTGGAAGGTTAACCAGTACTTAGGCACTCTCGACAAGTAACTGATAACTTTCCAATTTCAATCAGTAGAAAGAGATGAAAGACAATGGGAAGCAATGTTGTATATCAATCATCACGGAGACTGGCATGACGGGATTCCATGAAATATATATATCACATGCTCGAAACAATGTTACGGTTAAGAACAAGATGTCAAAGGTGGACATAAAAAGCTAACAAACAAGTGGTACTAAACACTCAATTACGTCTTTGCAGTATAATCAGATAAAAGAAGCTATTTGAAAATACTACAAAACAATAGGCCATTGGCATCTGCATACTTTGTAAACTGCGAAATATTGTTTGCGTTGTAATCAATCGTAATCTCGTTGGTTAACTTTATTCAAAATTTTGCTCGACCCTTAAACTTGTGCTAATAAGAAGCCTGTTTAAGTTGCCATTTTACTTCTCACCTTGAATGACTACTTAAACCAGACCTGAATGAGTATATTAATTACCAATACTTATTGCTACTGTAGTACTGGTTCTACTCACGTATTAGACGCATTCGTGCATATCGCACATCCATGTTTTAAGACCAAGAACTAAGGAAAAAAATACAATTCTCCTATATATGTGTATAGAGCGCATCATAACTTTGAAATCTCGTTCTGATTCGGCTGTGGTGACATGTTGGAAGGAATACCTGACTCGATATGTTAAACAGAATTTGATTGGTCCGAAAAAAAACCCCAGTAGACTGGTACTCACTAAAAAATATTGAATTTGTTCCCAAGATTTAATTGAGTTATATTTTGTTATGAATATATATTATTTTTTACACAAGTTCAATTTAATTCACTCAATATTTAATTTTCGGCCACCTGGCCTTTATCAAAAATTGAAAATTTAATATTGCAGCTAGGTAACGTCCATTTTCCTTTAGATTCAAAAGGAAAATGGACGTTACCTAGCTGCAATATTAAATTTTCAATTTTTGATAAAGGCCAGGTGGCCGAAAATTAAATATTGAGTGAATTAAATTGAACTTGTGTAATATGGTTACTTCCCTGAGGAAGATTTTTGAATGAAAATATTATTTTTTATTTTTTACAGTTTTTAAGATATTTTCTGACGAAAATATGTGGTGATCCTAAAAAAGAGTCTTGACTGTTAGTCCTGAAAAGAACTGTTGTATGGTAGCTCTGAAAAGGGCTGTTTATTAACCCCGGATTTCTGACTCTTCAAACCCCTCGAAACTGTCAACGAGTTCATAGTCAGAGTCAAAAAATTTATGACAATAACAGTACTGCATTTATTCCGCATTCATCGATACACTTTCACCTTTACATAAACCAGTCTGTGCTATTTTAAATGTTATTTCCAGTCACAACGTAAATAAGCAGTAAACACTTTCTTATTTTTCGATTTATTTGACCTGTTTTACTGCATATATATAATGTATAAGGACTGAATTTGAATAGAAAATTCTCCGCTAGGTAAATCATCACCTATAAGTGAGCTCACATGAAGAAATTGTCCTGAAATTAATATCTGGACATACCAGTGTAGCAAAATATTTTCTGAATCGATAAATCTTTGAAAAACTACACAAAAAAAAAATTGAAATCTTCTTTACTTATGAATATCGCACATCCCTTCTCGAAGATCTTAAAAGTTGGAAAAAAAACGGTAAAACACGTACCTGTGCAATATATGCTCCATAGCCGGTAGAAACTGTCGGGGCTTTGTATGCTACTCCAATCTTGTCTACATAACCCAAGAATCTGAATATAGTTTATAGAGTGAATATGTAACTCATAAATCTGATATGGTTTGTGAAATATATATAATTCAGATAGAGTTTATGAAATATGTATATCAGATATGATTAATGAAACACATGAATCTGATATGGTGTATAAAACAGTATATTTCCGATGTGGTGTATAAAACAGCATATTTCTGATATGGTGTATAAAACAGCATATTTCTGATATGGTGTATAAACAACATATTTCTGATATGGTGTATAAAACAGTATATGATATGGTGTATAAAACAGTATATGATATGGTGTATAAACAACATATTTCAGATATGGTGTATAAAACAGTATATGATATGGTGTATAAACAACATATTTCAGATATGGTGTATAAAACAGTATATTTCAGATATGGTGTATAAAACAGTATATTTCAGATATGGTTTATAAAACAACATATTTCTGATATGGTGTATAAAACAACATATTTCTGATATGGTGTATAAAACAGCTTATTTTAGATACGGTATATAAAACAGCATATTTCTGATATGGTGTATAAAACAACATATTTCAGATATGCTGTATAAAACAACATATTTCTGATATGGTGTATAAAACAACATATTTCAGATATGCTGTATAAAACAACATATTTCTGGTATGGTGTATAAAACAGTATATTTCAGATATGTTGTATAAAACAACATATTTCAGATATGCTGTATAAAACAACATATTTCTGATATGGTGTATAAAACAACATATTTCTGATATGGTGTATAAAACAGCTTATTTTAGATACGGTATATAAAACAGCATATATTTGATATGGTGTATAAAACAACATATTTCAGATATGCTGTATAAAACAACATATTTCTGATATGGTGTAAAAAACAACATATTTCAGATATGGTGTATAAAACAACATATTTCAGATATGGTGTTTATAACAACATATTTCAGATATGGTGTAAAAAAACAACATATTTCAGATATGGTGTATAAAACAACATATGTCTGATATTGTGTATAAAACAACATATTTCAGATATGGTGTAAAAAAAAACAACATATGTCTGATATGGTGTATAAAACAACATATTTCAGATATGGTGTATAAAACAACATATTTCAGATATGGTGTAAAAAAACAAAATATTGGGTTTATGACATTTATTTCAGATATTTAGGGTTTATGAACATTCTCCAGATGAAGTTGGAAAAGAAACAGATTTTATAATTATAGAAATTAAGTCCTGATGTATGAGCGGGTAAACAACAATTTCCACACTGCCCTGTGACCTGCTGGGGAACCAGAAATGAAAATAAATATGAAAATGCAAAATTGTTATTTATTTAAACAGAAAAAACAAAATCACCATTATGGACTCTATGAAAACATCTGACGTGGATTGATTGTTTGTTCGAATATTAAGCATAATATTTGAGGGCTAACAGACAATCAATTAACCGAACCACTCTTTCTTGGGATCCTGAAAGTTTAACCAGTTGTCCCATCTCCACAAGTATCTGATAACTTTCTCTCTTGAATCAGCACAGAGATTGTGGCCGAGATTCTAACTCTCAACCCCTTGATTGATAGTAAGATGAGTTACAGACAGCTAACACCTGACCTTATAAATGAAATATTTATATTTTGAAAGATTTTAACCCTTTACTTCATACAGACGCCTTTGGACACCTTTAATATTGAAAGCATTAATTCACCACATATCAGCAATGAGTGAATTATGTTTATATTAACTGACAGAGTGGAAAACAGTGCAGGAAGTGTTCAGATTGCTCGTTACGAGCAATCTGAACTCTTCCTGCACTGTTTTCAATGGCCTTCTGTGATTGGTGCGGGAAAACGCGTATCTATGAAGTAAAGGGTTAAACTGCATCAGATTTTCTAACACCTGACCTGACCTGACCTTATAAATGAAATATTTATATTTTGAAAGATTTAAAATTCCACATAATTTCTATGGAGTTAATATTCATCCACTTACGGTTCACCATCCTGTAGACCAGCAACAACATATGTGTTCCAGAGAGGGTTGATTTTGCATCTTCTATTGTACATGACGCGTGTGAGCCAGGAAAACAAGCTGGTAGGTGTATAGTTGAATCCATCATCCAGGCACTCTTCCTCTATACTGTAATGACATGTGTAATATAAACAGTAGAAAAAATGGAGTTTAACACCATTTTTATTACAAGATTAATGGTTGTATTAACAAGAGCTGTCCGATCTATTTGATACTTTTCTAAAACAATAGCTTTTTTCAAGAAATGAAAAACTCGGGTTGTAAAATAAAGCTATAATTAATGATTATCTTAAAATTAAATTAGCAAAATAATAATAAAAACAAAGTGAATGGATGGCTCATATTACCTTAATATTATTAAATTAAGCATGGAGTTACATCTGTTGTTTAAACTTTAAAATTACTTTATAAATTCAGTAACCATTGCTGACAAATATTTGTAGTAAAAACTATGGCTTCCTGTTTCACTGTGAAAGAAAATCTCACAATAAACCTGAGTAGAACCATCAACCTTCTACAAGTGAATGGCAAACTTTGCCACATTTATAAAGTGTTTGTACCAAGCTGGGCTCAAACCCGCTACCTCAGTGTTAGACAAGTTCTTAATACAGGATCTTAAAGACAAACCATTCTTCATATTCATTTGTTGATGTATTTTTTTTAATCATTATGTTAATTTGTTGTTTTTGTACATGTAGAGTGAACCTGGAATCTTCCTTCCTGTTGGCATCGAATAACCTATAATGTGTTGGTATGCCATAAAACCCTATTCATTCATTCATTCTTTCATTTTAAAGACACACCACGAAGGAAAATCCACAGTTTTGGTAATAGTCATTTCATTCCGAGTCTAAAACTGAAACAAGAGGCCCCAATGGGCCTTAGTCGCTCACCTAATTTCACCTGTCACTTCTTTTCAAATTTTGAGAATTATCCGTGTTCACATAGTATTCCTATGTAAATACTAAGTTCCCGGTACTGGGCCCGAATGAACACTAGCTCCTTTATTTGTACAAACTTGAAACCCCTACTCATAGGGACCATTTATTCCAAATATGAACAAATTTGACAGACCCTTACATTCCCCCCCACCTTAATATAATCATGTAGCAACCAGTCCGTCATTAAGTATCTGCACTGACCTTGACTCCAACCCAGGACCTCAGCAGTGGGAAAAGTGATACTGACACTAACATGGAGGACAAGATACTGAGAAAGTTGAATAAATGAAAACTTACACTCTCTGTTCTATGATATCTGAGAGAAACTGGTAGTCGGCATAATCTCCGCTGGCCCCAACAACTACTTGGTCATTTACCTGCAATACAAGGAATTATGTACACTTAACTGTATGAAATAGTAGAGCTGCACGAAAAAAACAGTATACTGGCATGTATAAACACAGACAAAAACAGTGGTACTATTATGGAGTACCTTTTTTTCGACAATTTCCAAAACCAGAAATTTACATAGGTTACGGAAATTAGGAAATGAAATGGTGCTGTATTATGCATCCGTTTACTTAAGAAACTAACATCATGGCTTTTTAAAGGTTTTAATTGTCTTAATTATAAAAGAAACACATTATCAGACCAGTTTTACTTGGTACTTGTTACTTATGAAATACACATGTGATACCATAGATTACATCGAGCGGAATCAAAATGGCTAATGAATGGGAAATTGTTCACAACAAGCGTGGCAAATCTGATATTTGGAGAAATTTTGACATTAAGAAATGAAACAGTCAGTGTATACCATGGTCATTACTAAAAAACATTACATTATTTCTTGCAGTACCCACCTCTAAGTCATAGCCTAAATATTGGCAAGTATGATATGACTTGGTGAGTTACAGGGTCATCATACCTTGTCAGGGTTCTCCCATGGATTTTCTGGAGGCATTTTGTTTATTAATGGATCGAGGGAGGGTCAAGGAATGGTGTTACGTGACAATCAACAATGGCCGCAGGTGATGAATGACAGTGTGCTATCATGTAAGCTTGTGTGACACTTGGACAGTAATGCTAAAAAGCTACTCATTATTTGCAGAAAGTAATTTACTGTATTCAGTATTTTGTTCTTTAAATTTGCGTATTCTTTACAAAACCAATGTAAATATTTTACATTGACAAGACAACACTTTTCCCTCCTATTCAGGCTGTTTTTGCAAGGTACCTACAGTATAACCAAATACTGCATTTCTCCTTATTTACATGCCTAGACGCTGCACACTGCGAGTCCAAAATATGCAGTTTTGAATTTTCTTACAGAAAAAATATCAAAATTACATTAAAATCAAAGAAAACATGTCAAATTGGTAAAAAATCATCAAACATAACATTAAAATCAACATTTATGTGGATAAATACAACAGGTTTCAGTATTGCTTGTCTACAAGTCTACTTACTGGTTCCGTTCGAAGGGCAAATCAATACTATATCTGCACAATAAACTAAACAGTGTATAGAGTTAATTTCCACTAATTACACATGTTAATTGAACCGTCAAAACAACTGAACATGAATTGGTTTCAACAAAGATTTTGATCAGGTAAGTGTTGATCTTTGCCTTTCTGATCTTGCTTAATCATTTGCATTCCAAGAACATGATTTTTTGCAAAATATAATACCTGCGCCATTCACCTAGACGTAAGTATATTCTTAAAAAATATTTGTTTGCTGTGCTCCTACATACTCATTCAAAATTGCTTTTTTATTGACTCTAAAGGAGTTAATTTTTCTTTAAAATGACTATGCAAAACCAAAATCTGGCATAAAAAAAATTACCTACCTACCCACATGAAAAATACTGATTCAAAGCACAGCGAACAAACATTTTTTTAAGGATGACCTTAATTAGGAGAAATACAGTATGCATACTTTTAAAATTCTGGACAGATCTCTAAAGCGTGCCATAGAACCATACGACCCCAACTTATCTGCAGCTATTACAACGCCTCCATTGAATCTCAATCCCAGGACGGATGTACCAGTCACGGACGGATAACTGAAATACAAAATTAGTCTGAATGAGTTTCAGAACATATGTACCTGTATTAAGCAGCCAGTAAAGGGAATGAGCAAAAGTGGACTTTTAAGACAGACAGTTGCTTAATACAGGTAAATTTGCTTTGAAATGGGAATTAGCAAATGTGGCTGTTTAAGACAACTGACTGCTTAATAGAGGTGTCCACTTACAAAGGTTTGACTGTATGTGGATACAGGTTCCCTGCATGGTCAAACTAACAAGAAGCAACGAGACTATTCATGGACTTAACATCGCATTATACTGGCTTTGTACAACAAGTCTAGATCAAACCGACGAACTTCTGCGTGCAAGACAGACATTCTACAACTAGACCATCGCTGCAGTTTTAATGACTTTTAGACATTACACACTTAAAAAAACCAAGCAAGATATGAAATAAAGTTCTATAATTTCATGAGCTGTATGTAACAAATACTGACTCGACTTTACATTATGGCTATAGTAAATTAATTGCTAGATTATCATCCCCACCTGCCCCACTAATTTTCATGCCGCCCTGACCCTTTTTATTATCATAAAAAAAAAGGATTAAAAAAAAAATAATTTCAGAACAACAAATGATTAAAAAAAATAAATATATAAAATCCTCTCCATTTTTAAGGAATATTTTGATGATAATCTATAATGGCCTAATGCATCATCATTTCAAAAGTAACAAAAACAAAACGATTATTCTATCTTAATTCTGTTTAGTTTAATACTTTGAAATTACAAAATCGTCAATGTCTTTATCATAACGATTTATATTACCAACTTTGTAACCATTAACATGATATAAACAGAGCAACAGATAAGCTTCTGTTTCAACTGGGCATCGCCCAATATGTACTAGCTACTTTAGATTGTGCAGTCTGGGCCAAAAACTTTTCAGGACTATACTCCTTTGGATTAGACACATTCCAAAATTACACAGTCCAATTTCAAGTCTTATAGTCTGTAAATAACAGAAGACCAGGGTTGCATTTCACACAAAAAAATCAGTCGTAAACGTAACAAATATGCATAATATTTTTCATTATCATCCATATGAATTTACCATTTTCTGAATTTTCAATTAATTTTGGTTTCATCTGGAGTAATATATAATATATTATGAACAATACTTACTTTATGTTTACAACCTATTTTTATTGTAAGTATTTTTGTGAAATGCAACATCAAGTCTCAATTTTTTTTATTTTTTTTTGTTATCATTTAATCATATTTTTAATCAGCTTCAGCCAAGAAACTATGTAAATTTCTCCCAATATCTAAGATTGTTCCTTTTCTATAATAATGTCATAGAAATAACCAGGCTATACGTTTAGAAAACTTTTTTAGTCCAGTAAAAAAAAGTCATAGACTGCATCTCTGATCACCGTATATCTATTTTTCGCAGTCTAAAAGTGTTACATCTAGATTTTTTTTTGATTTTTTTTTTGAATGGGGTTTAACGCCATTTTCAACACATTTCAGGTTATATATGGCATATCCAGTTTTACTGGTGGAGGAAGACCTCAGACTGAGTCAGACTGAGTAGAACCACCGTCCTTCCGCAAGTAACTGGAAACTTTCTCACATAAAGTTTTTGGAGCGAGCGGGACTCGAACCTACGACCATAGCGGTGAGAGGTAAGTGATCTTGAGACGGCGCCTTAGACCACTCGGCCACGGAGGACCCTCTAGATTTTTAATTTAATTGGGTATTTGCTGTGTTCAATTAATTTTTTAACATTTATCATATATTAAAGACGATTTCTATAGTTTTTGTCATTTTTTTCCTGTGAATAGATTATTATAAAACTTCCAAGTATTTTAGTTAAATTATGTTCATGCAAATATAGTGTTTTTTTTATATGTTAGTTTATACTAATTTATTTTAGCTCGATTGCGATGAAAGCTGAAAGCTTATATGAACCGCTCTAGAGTCTGCTTCCTGGGTAGAACCAGTACTGAGTGTTGTTTTATGAGAGCATCGGGTCAAGCTGGGGATCGAACCCGCAACCTCTGGCGTGAGCGCCCAACACTCTATCCATTAGACTACCGCTCTGCTTTTTATATGTTGACATAGTGCATGGATAAATTTTGCTTAAAACCTCACAAAATACTCTCTAATACTTATTTAATGACAATCAAAATAAAAAATACACTTTACCGTGTAATTCTAGAAAAAAATAACTCTTTTAAAAGCTCTTAAATAAACTGTAGTTGCAAAATTAACGTTTTAATACTATTAAATGAGCATATTTGTATAAATATTAAGATTTCTATTATATTTTACATTCAGGTTAAATTGCTATAAACAATTATTTAATATCAGTATGCATATTTCATATATTGAACATAATATAAGAGACCAATTTCAGGGGTATCCGTAATGAGTGAGCCAGCCAAAATAGAATCAGTCGAAGTATAATAGTATGTAGTGACACTGGCTGGTCTGGACAAAGTTGCTTCCCTTTGTACGCAGAACTGGTGCACATGAAAAACTTTATAGAAATCATCTTTAATTATTGAAGGCAATTCAAGACCTAAAGTTTGTGTTAAACAATGTATGTGCAGGACTTCAATGCTTACACATGAAGTATGTCAACTTCGGAAAGAAAACAACATGACAATACCACATCACTTTCTTTTTCAGACGACTGGTTTTCAGTGGCCATATCACTTTCTGAAATTTCAAAAAGGATGCAATCTGACTGTTTTACAACTGAAAAGGCAGGGGTGTTATTTTTGCTGATACGGCGGCCAAAGTACGACCCCATTCCCCTCCCCAAATCATGTTTTCCCCTCTGCTTTATAAAAAAATTCCACTCAAACATTTTTAATGGGGTTTAAGGCCAGTTTAACAGTTAAAATAATGAAGGACTGGGATACTGCCCAGGTCCTGTAAACTGTTTTAGGCCATTATGAATTAATTGCTAGATTATCATCCAAATTTTTCTTCAAAATGGGTAGGACGGGAGGATTTCATTTTTTATTTTTATTTCTAAAATCATGAAAATTAGGGGGTGGGCGGGGATGATTATCTAGCAATTAATTTATTATGGCCTTAAACATATATACTTATGATTTTCTTAGTTTTTTTCCAATTTTCATCTTACAGATGCTTTATTTACTATTTTTTACACCCCCAGTCTGTGAAAAGTAGATATGGTCCGAGACCCAGTCTATGACATTTTTAACTGGACTACAAATGTTTTCAATAGCCCAACTACTTCCATGACTTTTTATTGAAATGGAACACAATTTATAATGAAATGTGAGAAATTTACATAGCTTCTTCGCAGAAAATGAATGAATAAAAATATGATTAAATGATAAAACTTTAAAAAATGAAAATGAATGTAAATTTAGATCTTCTGTTATTACAGACTAGAAGAATTGTATTCGGACTATGTTACCTTGGAAATTCCGAATGTCTTTAGTCCAAATGAATATAGTCCTGAAAAGTTTTTGCACAGATGGCGACCCCATTCCCCTAAAACAAAACAAACACTGTAAGGGCGGGTTTATGCACCTGGTTCATGTTTACAATCATGATTAACCATTGCAGTGCCAATTTATTTTGTTTTTATTAATCGGGAAATATAATAAATATTTTTATTTGAATCCCATGATCCTGTGATAAAGCACCACACTCAGAATCAAAGGGTCATGGTATGATCCTCTGCCATGGCTATGTGAGTCATGGTCTGATCCTCTGCCATGGCCATGTGGGCCATGGTCTGATCCTCTGCCATGGCCATGTGGGTCATGGGTATGATCCTCTGCCATGGCCATGTGGGTCATGGGTATGATCCTCTGCCATGGCCATGTGGGTCATGGTATGATCCTCTGTCATGGCCATGTGGGTCATGGGTATGATCCTCTGTCATGGCTATGTGGGTCATGGGTATGATCCTCTGCCATGGCCATGTGGGTCATGGGTATGATCCTCTGTCATGGCTATGTGAGTCATGGTATGATCCTCTGCCATGGCTATGTGGGTCATGGGTATGATCCTCTGCCATGGCTATGTGGGTCATGGGTATGATCCTCTGTCATGGCTATGTGAGTCATGGGTATGATCCTCTGCCATGGCCATGTGGGTCATGGGTATGATCCACTGTCATGGCTATGTGGGTCATGATCTGATCCTCTGCCATGGCTATGTGAGTCATGGGTATGATCCTCTTCAATGGCTATGTGGGTCATGATCTGATCCTCTTCCATGGCTATGTGGGTCATGGGTATGATCCTCTGCCATGGCTATGTGAGTCATGATCTGATCCTCTGCCATGGCTATGTGGGTCATGATCTGATCCTCTGCCATGGCTTTGTGGGTCATGGGTCTGATCCTCTGTCATGGCTATGTGGGTCATGATCTGATCCTCTGCCATGGCTATGTGGGTCATGATCTGATCCTCTGCCATGGCTATGTGGGTCATGGGTATGATCCTCTGTCATGGCTATGGGATCATGGGTATGATCTTCTGCCAAGACTATGTGGGTCATGGGTATGATCCTCTGTCATGGCTATGTGGGTCATGATCTGATCCTCTGCCATGGCTATGTGAGTCATGGTCTGATCCTCTGCCTTGGCTATGTGGGTCATGGGTCTGATCCTCTGCCATGGCTATGTGGGTCATGGTCTGATCCTCTGCCATGGCTATGTGGGTCATGATCTGATCCTCTGCCATGGCTATGTGGGTCATGATCTGATCCTCTTCCATGGCTATGTGGGTCATGGGTATGATCCTCTGTCATGGCTATGTGGGGAATGGGTATGATCCTCTGCCATGACTATGTGGGTCATGGGTATGATCCTCTGTCATGGCTATGTGGGTCATGATCTGATCCTCTGCCATGGCTATGTGAGTCATGGTCTGATCCTCTGCCTTGGCTATGTGGGTCATGGGTCTGATCCTCTTCCATGGCTATGTGGGTCATGATCTGATCCTCTTCCATGGCTATGTGAGTCATGGTCCAATCCTCTGCCATGGATATGTGGAACATGGTCTGATCCTCTACCATGGCTATGTGGGTCATGGTATGATCCTCTGCCATGGCTATATGAGTCATGGGTCTGATCCTCTGCCATGACTATGTGGGTCATGGTCTGATCCTCTGCCATGGCTATGTGGGTCATGATCATGGGTCTGATCCTCTGCCATGGCTATGTGAGTCATGGGTATGATCCTGTGCCATGGCTATGTGGGTCATGGTCTGATCCTGTGCCATGGCTATATGAGTCATGGGTATAATCCTCTGCCATGGCTATGTGGGTCATGGTCTGATCCTCTGCAATGGCTATGTGAGTCATGGTCTGATCCTCTGCCATGGCTATGTGAGTCATGGGTCTGATCCCCTGCCATGGATATGTGGGTCATGGGTATGATCCTCTTCCATGGCTATGTGGGTCATGAGTCTGATCCTCTGCCATGGCTATGTGAGTCATGATCTGATCCTCTGCCATGGATATGTGGGTCATGGGTATGATCCTCTGCCATGGCTATGTGGGTCATGGGTCTGATCCTCTGCCATGGCTATGTGAGTCATGGTCTGATCCTCTGCCATTGCTATGTGAGTCATGGGTCTGATCCTCTGCCACGGCTATATGAGTCATGGGTCTGATCCTCTGCCATGGTTATGTGGGTCATGGTCTGATCCTCTGCCATTGCTATGTGAGTCATGGGTCTGATCCTCTGCCATGGCTATATGAGTCATGGGTCTGATCCTCTGCCATGGCTATGCGGGTCATGGGTCTGATCCTCTGCAATGGCTATGTGAGTCATGGGTCTGATCCTCTTCCATGGCTATGTGGGTCATGGGTCTGATCCTCTTCCATGGCTATGTGAGTCATGGGTCTGATCCTCTTCCATGGCTATGTGGGTCATGGGTTTGATCCTCTGCCATGGCTATGTGGGTCATGATCTGATCCTCTGCGATGGATATGTGGGTCATGGGTATGATCCTCTGCCATGGCTATGTGGGTCATGGGTCTGATCCTCTGCCAGGGCTATATGAGTCATGGGTTTGATCCTCTACCATGGCTATATGAGTCATGGGTCTGATCCTCTTCCATGGCTATGTGGGTAAAGGGTCTGATCCTCTGCCATGGCTATGTGAGTCATGATCTGATCCTCTGCCATGGCTATGTGGGTCATGGGTATGATCCTCTGCCATGGCTATGTGGGTCATGGTCTGATCCTCTGCCATGGCTATGTGGGTCATGATCTGATCCTCTGCCATGGCTATATGAGTCATGGGTATGATCCTCTGCCATGGCTATGTGAGTCATGGTCTGATGCTCTACCATGGCTATGTGGGTCATGGTCTGGTCCTCTGCAATGGCTATGTGGGTCATGATCTGATCCTCTGCCATGGTGATATGGGTCATGGGTTTGATCTTCTGCCATGGCTATGTGGGTCATGGGTCTGATCCTATGCCATGGCTATGCTGGTCATGGGTCTGATCCTCTGCCATGGCTATGTGGGTCATGGGTCTGATCCTCTGCCATGGCCATGTGGGTCATGGGTCTGATCCTATGCCATGGCCATGTTGGTCATGGGTCTGATCCTCTGCCATGGCTATGTGGGTCATGGGTCTGATCCTCTGCCATGGCTATGTGGGTCATGGGTCTTATCCTCTGCCATGGCTATGTGGGTCATGGGTATGATCCTCTGCCATGGCTATGTGAGTCTTGGGTATGATCCTCTGCCATGGCTATGTGGGTCATGGGTATGATCCTCTACCATTGCTATGTGTGACCAGGGTCTTTACCGGTAAGCAAGACATTTATTCCACACATACTTAATACTGTTTCTATCCATAAAGACTTCTAGTATGATTTGTCAAAGTTGTAAATATCTTGTTTTATAATTGAAGTAAAATAAATAAGTATGTTTCCATCTGTATCAATATGAACAACTTATTTTGTTGTTATTAATCTTTGTTTTTTATTGACTAACTAACTATCATTTCTATTCTGTCGGCTCTGTGGCAGTGATGGAGCACGAGTTAGTTTAAAACATTATTTTAAATATATATCTTCCTCTTCTTTTCTAATGACTGCTAACTGTCATAACATACTATTATGGCAATTTCAAGCCTCCAAAGCCATTCAAATCATCCAAGAGAACTTGCTAATATAATAAATAAATGCAGTCTAGGATAGCCTTCAAATGCCTAGAAAATAGTCAACAATATTTCAAATATAAAAAAAAACATAAGTTATCTTAATTGTTGTTTTCAATACTTTATTTAAATCATTATATGAATGCCAAAGAAAATTATACACTGAAACTACACAATCAAAAAGCAGTAAGCTTATTACTATAGTACCCCACCCACATTTTTCTTAACATTTAACATGTTTTAAATATCAACAATCATGTTTTCACAAAGAAAATTTACATACATACAGGTCCAATTATTGTAAATCTACGAAATATTTATAAAATAACCAGAACCTAATGCTGACATTATACATAACGTGGTCATTATACATAACGTGGTCATTATACATAACGTGGTCTATCGCGAATTATCTGCAGAAACATAGTTAGATTTTAGAGATAGCATCCATTATGTTCTCCATAGCGGAGGAAATATTATTTCAAGTTATTTCCCTTTTAAATTTTGACAGACACCTGCGAACACGTCATCACCTATTTTTAGATCAAATCTAGGCTGATTTTGACCGGAGAGAAAACACAACTTGATGCCCATTAATCTGATAATTGCCATCGATAGTCAAACTGGCAGTGTGACTTTTAGTGACCTTATGTAAACATTATGCAGCAAATTTAGGAGTTAAGTCTCAAAGTTAATATGACAACATTCACGCTAGCTTGGACAGTGAATTCCTCTGCAATTTAGCTTTCAAATGTAGTAAGCATAAATGCTTATCTCAGTAAACAAATCAGTAACAAACTGCGAACAATAATAAATTATTTAGTTAGTTTCCCGCAAATTGCACATCGAAAAAAATCATGGCATGATAGTTGACCGTTACACTAATTTAAAAAGTTTCTGGGCCTGATCAGATGATTGTCACATATTTAGCAAGAGAAGGACTGGTGAATACCTGATCAGCTGATTGTCACATATTTAGCAGGAGAAGGACTGGTGAGTACCTGATCAGCTGATTGTCACATATTTAGCAAGAGAAGGACTGGTGAATACCTGATCAGCTGATTGTCACATATTTAGCAAGAGAAGAACTGATGAGTACCTGATCAGCTGATTGTCACATATTTAGCAAGAGAAGGACTGGTGAATACCTGATCAGCTGATTGTCACATATTTAGCAAGAGAAGGACTGGTGAGTACCTGATCAGCTGATTGTCACATATTTAGCAAGAGAAGGACTGGTGAATACCTGATCAGCTGATTGTCACATATTTAGCAAGAGAAGGACTGGTGAATACCTGATCAGCTGATTGTCACATATTAAGCAAGAGAAGGACTGGTGAATACCTGATCAGCTGATTGTCACATATTTAGCAAGAGAAGTACTGGTGAATACCTGATCAGGTGATTGTCACATATTTAGCAAGAGAAGGACTGGTGAATACCTGATCACCTGATTGTCACATATTTAGCAAGAGAAGGACTGGTGAGTACCTGTGTATTCGGGCCAAGCATGTCATATCGGTAAACTATCGTCAAATGTTTAACACATGTGACTGACAGTTGAATTGTTTATACGACTTGTAATTGGGGCAGCAAAGCACTTTTAAACAAAGATGGTGATGCTCTTTCACACCACTCTAGGAAAACACTTTCTTCCTTATAAAGTTCTTTGTTTCTTTCCATTCTCACGTCATACTCCAATTGTGTTATCTTTCTTTCTTTCCATTCTCATTTCACACTCCAATTGTGTTATCTTTCTTTCTTTCCATTCTCACTTCATACTCCAATAGAGTTATTTGTGTTTCTTTCCATTCTTATTTCATACTCCAATTGTGTTATCTATGTTTCTTTCCATTCACACTTCATACTCCAATCGTGTTATTTTTGTTTCTTTCCATTCTCACATCATACTCCAATATTGTTATCTGTGTTTCTTTCCATTCTCACATCATATTCCAATCTTGTTATTTGTGTTTCTTTCCATTCTCACGTTATACTCCAATGGATACACCTACAAATTGGCCATTAGCTGAAGTTCTTGGTCCCATTTTGCAGAGTTGACATCAACCAGCACTATTTCTTTCCTTTGGGCACCAGACTGTGGAACAGCTTTTCAGAGCACATCGCCACAGCCAACACCCTAGAGGCTCTCAGAGGTGTGCTGGTCTCTCATTTTTATTATTTTAATCTTCACCTTGTACCATACCCCAAATTATATGACAATGCCCCATAGTGTGATTTTGTGCAGTAACGGAAGAACATTATCAATATTTTTATTTAAATACAAAATGCATTTCATATATCCTTTGTATACCTAATACCGCAATATACCTATTAACGCGAATGCCCATATAATAACAATCTGGGAAGACATGTGCAAAGCTTAATTTTCCGTTAGCGTCGGCATTTGTTTGCATTTCGTATCAGCAACTATTTATTTCTCAATATACTTAAGTAACCTTATTACTGATTATTGTTGATGCCATTCTTTACATTGTTGAAAAAAATTATATTCGCGGTATTATGCTTGACCAGTATAACATTAATAAGAAATCTTGATTACATTACCCCACCCACACGTAAAGATGCAAAAGTGCCGTGTCATGTAATTTCAATACTCTAAAAATACCCAAATTGTCTTTTTATCCAAGAAAATAACAAACATACAGCGTTCTTTTCGTTGGTTCTTTATGTTGTGTTATGCCACCACCTGGGAAATTGTATATTTCTCCAGGTCGCGGTCCATTTCGCCAAAATTCTGTTGAAAATGCATCCATTCTTGTAACCGGAAGTTGATGAATAATGTGAATTTGATGGTACTCTGTTTTTTCGTTTATCATTTACTGAAAGCTGAAAACCAGAAAAAAAAGACGAGTAAAACCGTTAATTCATACCCAAATCAACTCAGACATGCCAAAAATGTAATACTAAATCCAGAGACATAGACTGCTGAATCATACTCCCATTACCCAATATTTTCACGTTTTTTTTTTTATTACAAGAACTTATACATAATTCCTTGTTTATCATAAATATTTTAATTTGTGGAATATAAACAAATACCATGATGTTTCTGTCGACAAGTCAAGAGAGAGTTTGTGTTTCTTTGTTAGATCCAGTCTAAAATATTGCAGTTATGTATTGGCACTTAATAACATGTCATAGGTCACTGGTATTAGATCTTCATCCATTAAACAAGATAATCCATAATTTATCAATCAATAAGGTAAAAATAGCAGGAGGTAGCGCTTTCAGCAAGGATTCCCACAAATATTCTGTTTACCTTCATATATATATATTTCCGTGAAAAGCACATGTTACGGAAAAAACATTATTTTACACCCGTGCTTGCTATGCCTTTACCACTGGGTTCAAATTTTTATTCGGTCACCTGCAAATTCTTTGTAACTGTTAACAATGGTGAATGTTGGCACTGCTGCCATGGCCTGAAGAATGGCGGAATGCAGCGGTGTCCATACACAAGCTGGAAACTAGAAGTCCCCCCCCCCCCCCCCCCCCAAAAAAAAAAAAACTGTTTCCTCCCTGTAGACGTTTCCTCCCCAAACCATTTCCTCCCAAAAATCGTGTATTCATACCCAAATTTCCAAGCATCTTTATTTCTTCTAAATCTACAATTCAAACATGACAATACATTAAAAAAATTCAAAATACATCAATAATGCCATTCAAATAAAAAATGAGCATTAAAATAAGGAAAATGCATTTTAAAGAAGAAGAAACAGTGATTACTTATTAACCGCCATTATCTGTTTAGTGGTGCTATGATATCAGAAACCTGTTATAAGAATAAGCTCGCACCACCTGCGCGGAAACCCCTTATATATAACATGCTCTTCTTTTGCTCGAATATTGAATAGAGCAAATTCTTAATTATGCTTATTTCCCGCGGTGCCCTGTAAACTTTCGAACTTAGGCACAAACTCTTCATTTGGCCTAAAATTTGGTGCCCAAAACACTACATTCAAATCAATTCTAGGGATCGAAACGTTACATTCAAACACATCATATTGGGGTCGAAACTCTACATTTAATCCCACACTCTTCTAGCGGCTGCCCAGCAGGACGGACCCCAGCTTTCAAATACTTGTACGACGAATGTTGAAACCACGCGTGACGGAGGAGGTTATCCACTAGATCATCATCCAAGTCTCACCCACTCTACATGGATGGACTTTTTAATCATCGTATGCCTATTTTAACGTGACCCTAAAAAGGATCGTTTTCATGATACAACGATTAATAGAGGTCATCATCTATTGCTTTTACCAACAAAATCAACTAAAGCATCTTACCACAGCACATGCCATGGGAATTAACCAGTCTTAGCCTGCAGAATCAACAAATCAACTTGGAAATAACAATTCGGCTTAGACATAAACTTAAAAATCAAAATCGACGTAGACTAATTATCATCAGTGAAACGCGTGGTCCAGTAGTAGAGCACTGAACTCATGGTCGGAGGGTCATGAGTTCGATCCTCCGCAAGGCTATGTGTGTTGTCCTTGAGCAAGACACTTTTCCCGGATGTGCTTAGTACTGGTTCTACCCAGGAAGACTTTGAGAGCGTGATTTATCTAAGTTTTTATAACTTGTTTTACAATCGAAGTAAAATAAATAAGTTTGAATAAATAATCATCTTATCCATCCAGTGGTGCAACTCAGGGAGATGTAGCGAACCTGCCGATGCTGTCCACTGGCCCCATAACCGTTTTATTTTGCTCACCAAAAAGCCCAGCGCTAACTGCGAGGGTAAGTAAAAAACTTTGACTGACTGGCATTTAATCTAAATAAAACTTTGTCTCCAAAGTGTCATAAGCTTTTTCCTAGTATGGAGTTCCTAGGCGGGGGGGGGGGGGGGGGGGGGGGGGGGATTTAACCCCGGATTGAACAAGGGTTCAAAAGTCTACAGTATGTGTCTAGAAAAGAGGGTCAATTAAAACTCTACATAATATTAAAAATTATGCAATAAAAATATAGGGGTGAAAACTCTACATTATATGTCCAAGAGGGGTCAAAACGCTGACTGCTGAAACGGCACAAGTAGGTCATTGACCTATTTTAATCTAGGTCACACTGTATATATGTATTGAAAATCCGGGATTTGACTGAAACTCAATGTATTTGATGGGCAGTCTGTTTTAAATTAGAAATTTGAATACATACATGTTGGAAAACATATATTTATAATTGCGACAATATCATTAAACCACTTTGGAATGTAATGTATAGTACAACTTGAACACCCCTCGTTCCAAAGCGACACCTTCCGGCGGACGAAATCTAGGTCGGCCAAATTATACAATAATATTAGATACTCATCCGCAAAAAATAATCCATTAAATACGAGTTCGACCTGTCTTATGAAATAAATGACAGCTCTCTGAATATGAATTGAATTTTACAGATAATAATATTTTCTGCAATAATTTCATACACTATAAAGTTATGATCATTACATTCACGAACAACCCTTATCAACGCGTATGAATAATATATGCTAATCAAATGATAATTCAATGCGAATGACCCACTGCGAAATTTCGATGTTATTTATGGAAACCAGCGGATGTACAGCTGTAAAATTGTAGATATTTAGGTCGTATGGCTGAACTAGGTCACATGGATGAGACTCTATCAGCTCCGATGGCCACAGTTGTGAAAGGTAAGTTGTATTGTTTTACATTATGGCAATCATATGTGAGCTATTTGTCATCTATCGTCAGTGAAAATTGCGACGTGGGCAAATAAAATGGCGCTAAATCGCCATGTGCCCATTCGTAATTAGTCGGGTATTTAACCCCGTGCAACCTACTTTCTGTGTTTACATTGAGAATCTGTGTTCAACCATATGACTCTGTAAATGTTACTTTCTCGTATGCAATACTTTGAAAATGGATTATGTCTTGAAGAAGGGTGTCATTCGTGTTTATTTTAAGCTAATTTTGCAACTCGTTTCTGCAACGTAAAAAACTTGACTCTGTTGACACACGCCCCCCTTACAGAAAGAACATCATTTTTAGAATTGATTTGTTTAATTATTTTATTATCTTTCAATTTATCGTCGTTTTTTTGCGAGATCCAAAATCGTGCCATGCATAGTTAATAAGGAATGTGCATTGGGAGATGGCTAAATTGGTTGGGAGAGTCCATTTAACAGCGAGGGTTGACCAATAAATACAAAATTATTTTCTTTGCAATCGTGCAACGAGTCTGTGATATACCATTACATCTCCATTTTGCTTTCATTTGATTGTAACTATGTGGTGCTGTCGCGAGAACCACAGGGCATTGCTATGTCTTTTTAATAGCTATATATAGTAAATAATGGAAAGGCAGGACACTTCAAACAGAATCCATTGATCCATGGCCGATTTCAATGAAATATAGGAATAATGTAGAAAATAATAATTTAAACATATATACATCATTTAATAACAATAGATAAGTCATGTTTTACCTATAAAATGTCACAGTGTGTATGTAATCTAATAGGAGAGGAATTTATGTAAGCGGTTTTTGTTAGCTCAAACAGTAGAGCATTCGCCCTGTAAGCGAAGGGTCCCGGTTTGAGCCCTGGACTGGCTGCATATTTTTCTCGTCCTGTAACAAAAATTAATATTTTACGTTTCTAAACGATCCCAACATTTGCTCTGATTAGTGACTTCCAGTTGCACGGTGCAAATATCTTGTATGATTTTGATTGGTTATCAGGTGCTGTCTGACAGATGGCAGGAATACGTTTGGACTTTCTGTACACACATTATAACTTAAAGTGATAATTAAACATGACAAAATAATTTGATTATTTGCACCAAGGGTATATAATTTGATATGTTTTCATGTTTATTATGTATTATTCCTGATATATAATTTTTATATATCCTAACCAAATTTCAAAATGTAAGGTTTACACTTTGGCTAATCATGCAATGACAATATATTCACTCTGTGTCAATACCGGAAGTGTACAGTCAGCGTTAATGTAGACATTTGGATTTTGTGAAAAAATACACATTTCTTGCTAACTACTGTTTTCAAAGAGATCAACATTAGTCAGTAGGTTTATTACGATTTTGTCCACAGATTTAATTTAGGTTACGTCAGACCTGTATATTCTTCAAACCAGATATGGTCTTTTTGAAGTTCCTACCTTTCTATTATTTACTATACAGTTATCCAAAAGCTGTAGTTATCAAGGGCCTGTGGGGAAACAACAAAAAGAAATAAAACATTGTGATAGCCCGAAATGAGTGGTAAAAATACCAATATACACGTCCCTAATATAACGCAAACTATGCCAGAGCTTATTCTACATGCCAGTCATTTGTAAAACTCCCACCCGCCACATGTTTGGACATGGCAGTAGAGGAGAGAGGGGCAAGTGTCCAGCACATCAACAACTACCACACAGTTCCTAGAATTTTTTTTAAAAAAAAATGACCAGAATTATATTGGTGCTTTTTGTTATGAACTACTGGGAAAGTTTTATCCACACTCCAACCAAGCATGAACTATCGCAATAATTATAACAATTCATTGAAAGTATTTGTTAAAATAATGATTAATCTCGATGAACCCATATGAATACAAAGTATAAGCAGGAATCAATTAGGCATATTTTTTCACGGACATTTTATTACAAGTGCTTTTTTACCAAATTTGTTGTATATCTTTCTATGGGCATCTACCTATCAGTGTCAATATTTTAAACAAATATTAAGCATTCACAATTTATCTCATTCTGAATTTAATCCAATTATTATAATCATTTTTCTTTTAATGTCAAACACAACGATTGGAAGATAGTTTCTGCCTATCTGGGTTGATATATGACAGTTGTTGTTTGTTTTTGCCATTCACCACTAAGCCACCGTCTCGTCACTGCTGTTCTTGATCAAATTGTCTAAAAGGAACACCACTGATGGAAATTCCATCAATATGTCCATGATTTCTACACCTAAATTGCATCTACAGTCTGACTTATTCTTTTTAGCATGGAATTTGACAGACTCTCTCTTTATGTTGCGTTTCCAGTCACAAACCCAAATTGAAATTTGAAGTAAAGATTGTCAATACACTATTAATTCAAATTTGATTAGTTTTCTGCTTAAAAAAAATAACACTGAAAAAGAAAATAGAGCTAGTGGCCCTTAGTCATTGCACCCACATCCTCTTCCCAAAACCATTTATAACAGAATGTATTAGAAGAAACAGAATTGATTGGAAAGGGCAAGACCATATATATATTGTTCTTCCCATGCTGGTTAATAAATAGCAGATAATTCAAATAAAACAATCATTTGAAGAACTGTCCTTTGGTGCGAAAGTTCTGCAAGTTACTGCACCATATCTTGACAACAATGTTTGAGGTCCTTATCATCAAACTCCAAATAGAGCTGAATATATAGATCCTGTTGCCACTTCAGCACAGTTTTCTTACTGATTGACTTGTCCACCATTGGTAATTTTGTGACTGGACTGCGACTTGAAGGATCATTATCGTCTTTCCGTTCTAGAAACTGTTATTTTTGCTGCCATGTTTAGTTGCAGCTGACGATACGTGCGTGAATATTGATACAGAAGTTGTTATCCCAGTACAGCTAAAATGCTTTGGAAATAAAGCAAATCTTAGCATAAAATTTCTCATTTTGTGCGTAAATTTGTCAACATACCGTATATTCCCTTATTAATGCCCCCCCCCCCCCCCCCCCCCCCCCCCCCCCCCCCCCCACCCCCCCCCACCCCCCTCTCTAATAAACGCCCTGCCTATTTTTCTGCAAAATTAAAAAATAAAATGTATATGCTAGTTGAGTGCGTATTCGCCCATCTTTCCCAGATCGGTTTTTATGTTACGAAGACATCAATTAGCGGAGTGTTTATCACCTTTGAACTCCAAGCCATTGTTTATATCTTGGGTCACGTATCCACTTTTGATTGAATACACTTTCCCATATTTGCCGTTGAAAACTAATAAAAATGCCGTCAGTCGATTAAAACATTACAAAATGTCTGAAAATGCGGTTAGTCTGTATACACTGAAAGCTGATTGTTCTACGTTGATAAGAGCAAGCGTCTAAGTGATTTAAAGTGAAGAGTGTAATGACAATAAATTTGGATATTCCAGTACGAGGAATAGTAGTTTCATACAGATTTTCAGCTTTTTTTTCATCCTATGTTGATTATTTCATTCGTTTTCAAAAAATTCTGAACCACTTTTTCGGGGATATAAACTGGATTTAGGGTTTTCCAGGGCTTTATTGTATTTTTAACTGATGTTAAATTTGCTTTTTTTTTTATCTTTAATAAACGCCCCCACCTTGTAAAATGTAATGCCCCCAGGGGCGTAAATAAGGGAATATACTGTATTTTTTATGTTGCAACATACAGACATTCAAAACATGTGTTACACAATATACTTCATTGATAAACAGATGTGCACCAGAAAGCTGTGTATAGCACATGAAAATCCATATTGTTTTTTTAGTGTCTTCTATATAAAAATCAGCATACTTATTGACTGGCTAATTGCCGCAGTTTTTAGGTTTTGGGGAAAAAAGCAAAGCCGGAGCCAAAATAAGATGTGTATTTGTGTATATGATGCATTAAAAATTGGTAGATATGCATAAAAGTTGTTTTACGTGTGTATCAATTACACTTTAGCAACAAGTGTTATGGTAAAATCATTTTATATGCTTAAATAAGTTTACATTCTCTGAAAATCAATCTTCATTGCAAATTTTTTTTTGCTTGTCTGCGTAAATAAAAATAACTGAATGATTACAATTCAAATTTTGACTTCAGTGATAAATTTTACTGGTTATAATGGTAATCCTGTCTGTGTAATAAATAAACAATGACGCTAAGGGTTTCATTTATCATTGATATTAAAACCCATCCGGGTTACTGATAGCCCAGCCATGTTCCAGCTGTAGGGAAAAGGCACATGTGATGTTTGTGTAATCGAGAAATCTTACCATGTTCAAATGCACTTATTTCAATCATTATGCATTGCTATTTACATATTTGATAAGAAACTATTTGGGAAAAGAAAGTGTCAATAAACTGACATGTAATTGTCAACCCTTTTCCAACTTTTACACGAAGTACTTCGATATCCCCACTCAGATTGCAGCTATACAAACTTTTTTAGCTCGCCGGGACGAAGTCTAAGGAGAGCTATTGTCATGACCCGGCAGCGGCGGCGGCATCTTTTGTAGACACCCAGGTTTAACTTTTGCATTTAAGTTTAACATATCTATGCAACCACTCATTGGATGTGAATGAAACTTTGCATGTGTGTTCACCATCATCAATGGAACACACACAGACAAGAACCATAGCTCTGGATTGCATTTTGGCACAGTGATCGCCCTTTCTGGACTTAATACACCCAGAGGGGACCTTTGTTGGTCTTCTGACAACTCTTGTTTTAATTGACTTTTATAGCTGTAGTAACAAAAAACTGACCAGAATATATATTAGAATCTGATTTATGATATAAGTGAAAACAAACACATGTTTTTATCCTAATTAAATTGTATTTCCAGCGGCAGTGTCTTCAACATTTCATCAGACCAAGAGTAAGTTTATATCAATATTTTCTATTTTAAGGTAGCAAGTTTTGTTATTATTTTTTATTTAACCCTTTACTCCATAGATACACGTTTTCCCGCACCAATCACAGAAGGCCTTTGAAAACAGTGCAGTGTTTTCCACACAATCAGTTAATATAAACATAATTCACCCAATAATTCAAAAGCCTTCTATATTAGAGGTGTCCAAAGCCTTCTATATTAGGTGTCCAAAGGCATCTATATGAAGTAAAGGGTTAATCATTTTTGGAAAAAAAATATACACTTAAACTTGACATTTTGAGAAGCCATTTGGTTCAACCTGGGATGGAGGCCAAGTCCTCTGGCATGAGGGGCTAACCTCCTGTACATGTCTTATCCCCATCCTGTAATAATGTCAAAATTAGCTGTTCCCTAAAAAATTGATAATGAACAGATTAGCCTTACTTAAAATACGTATTTTACTCCTTAAATTTGTATGAAATGCTTATTTCGAAAATGTTAAAGACTGATTGTGCCAATCAAGGCGAGTGTGTTATCATTACTGTAGAAATGTAGTCCGCTTAGTAATACTAGTTAGTTCTCATTTAGTGAAAATTCAACAATTAAGAAACCCAAAGAGAGAGTAACTCTTGGCGGAGCTACGATGAAAGCTGAGATGATTGATGTTTGAAAACCAGTCCATTGCTAAAGTAGTTTCCAAGCATAGCTTGTGCGGCCTTTGTAGTTTGTACATGACTTGTTCTGAATTGTATGAAGGGCGTAGTCTGTGCAATGTCATTCATGCATGTGCAGTAATGACAAACTTTTTTACATTTAAGAATTAAATTATTTTGTATGTTGTTTTTACAAATAAGAGTGCAATTTTGAAAATTTTAAGCGATTCATTTGGTTCTCAGATGAGGTTAAAACACTTAATTGCTCTATTTCAGCACAAATTGAAGTAATTCCATGCAAAATATGCGGGGACAAATCATCCGGTGTGCATTATGGTGTCATCACATGTGAGGGTTGTAAAGGGTTCTTCAGGCGCAGTCAGTCTGGCCCGGTGAACTACCAGTGTCCGAGAAACAAGCAGTGCGTGATCGACAGGGTGAATCGTAACAGGTGTCAGTATTGTAGGCTTCAAAAATGTCTTGTCCTCGGCATGTCAAGAGATGGTACGTATTAAAATAGTGTTTGTTTGCCATTACGGGCACTGAACCACAGCAATTAATGAATAATGGATTGAAAGGGCCAAATGAAAAAAATGTTTTGTTTTCTGTGACCGACCATGTCTTTATTTTAACCCCCCAAGTCAATTTTTTTTTATTGATTTTTATTTTTATTCTTTTTTTGTCTCGCTGTCATTTTGATCCATGAACCATGGAGAGGAAAAAAAGAAACTCATATCTGCCTACCCAATTTTTTAACAGCATGTCACAGGAAACAGAACTATTTTTTCATTCGAACTAGTTAAAATCTAAACGTACTTAGCTTATTAGTAGAAATTTGAAGGTTTCGGTTATTATGGCTGTATAATCGGCAAAATGATAAGATGAAGTGATAAAGGATCACAACAACAATTCACCCGTCATCTTAAAATCTATATCACAGAAGCAGACAAAGTTTCATATAGAAATTCATCAATTTTGTTTGAATATTAAGCGTCATTTTTATGTCATCAAGGCCAAACAGATGTTCAGTTAACCTTGGATCCTAAAATGTTAACCAGTTTTCAAGCACACCAATCTCTGCAAGTAACATAACTTTCTCACTTGAATCACTGGTGCGAGATGAAGACAATAAGACACAGTGTCTTACCTTAATCATCATGGCGACTGTGGCCGCGTGGGGATTTGAACTGATGACCTATGGATTGATGGTCAGATGCCCCACCGAGTATTGGTAGAATTGATTGCCAGTAAATCATCATCTAAAATGTCATCATTTCCTATTTTCCAAAACAGAGAGAAAGTGTTGGACTGTAGTAGGAGAAAAACCTAAATACATTGAGTGCTCAGTTTAAAAAAAAAACAAGAAATTTAAAATACATACAGTGTGATCGAAAATTATTAAGAGCATCATGGTAAACACATCATAACAATTCTCATATCTCATTGCTAATTTTTTTCACAGTAGTTGAGTAAGATGGACAGGGTGTGTTTTCCATATAACTCCCCTCATATACATAAAATGATCTGACTTGCAGAAACGTCTATTTAATCAATGTTGATTTGAAATGATGGAAAAGGACTTTGATTTGAGGCGTTCTACAAGAAAATGTACCAGTTTCCTGAGTCATGTGATAGAGAAATAATCTTGCATCATGTTCATTTATTATTGAATTTATTATTAAATTTATTATTGAATTTATTATTAAATTTATTATTGAATTTATTATTAAATTCGTTGACAAAAATGACATAATGATCAGCAGAGCCTCGCACAATCTGTTGTCCAGATAAGCTTTTCTTCAAATAAGTATTTTCCCCCTTGATTTAATTTGCAATGCTTATTTTCAAAAATGTAATGGCTAAAAATGAACATTTTTATCAAATTGCCATTTAAAATAAACTAATCAACATTGAAATTGAGAATAATTACCAATGCTTATTTTACCCCTTAATTTAAATTTCAATGCTTTATTCAGAAATTTAAATGCTTAAATACCCCCCAAAAGTGCTTATCACGAGACTGCACAGTATATTTATAGTTTTGTCAACTTGTTTTATAAATTAATAAATAACAAGGTCATCTCTATATATATATTCTTACATATTTTTGCCTGCTCCCCCAGCTGTCAAATTTGGCCGTATGTCCAAGAAGCAGAGAGAAAAGGTTGAAGGCGAGGCGAACATGATAAAGGCGAACAACACATTAGGAGTAAATGGGTATGATCGCAGGGGAGATTACAGTGTTCATTCGCCAAATAACAACTCCTATTTCACGTAAGCTTTAGTTGAACCTCGTACCACGCCCCCAGGAACGTCATTCAAACTTTACTAGCAAAGTTTTCAAATATGTCGATATTCTTTTATTTCTTTAAATTAATTGATCAATTTTAATGTAAAATACTGAAAAAATTTTTTTTAGAATTATAGAAATTTATTTTTGAAACTGCTTTAAGATTTTTTAAATACTTAATTAAATGGGTATAAAAAGCCTTAATACAAGTGTCCACTAGATACCAGGTCTTAGTTTCACAAAAAACACTTGAAGCCTGTTATTAAACTTGAACTCAAAAAGTGTGCTCGTTTGAACCTTAATTTTAGTGTGAAATTGAGCACACTATTGAATTTAGGTAAATAACAGACTCAAAATTTCATGAGACTGGGGCTTGTGTTCATGTGGCAGATTTAATTTGAATGCCAAAAATACAAAAACTGCCGTTTGAATGAGATTTTCGGATAAATTTGCACAAGTAAAGTTAATGACTTCTTGGGAACACTCTGCATGCATTGTTACCATTGTCTGGATTATACAAACAATCTGATATTTAGCAAAGAAACTGTCCAGAATATACAAATAAACAATATGATATTTAGTAAATAAATTGTCCGTTATTTTATTTTACTTAAACTCTATATAGTTTTATACTAAAATTGAGCACATAATTTGAGTTGAAGTAAAATAACGGGGCTTCTGCTGAAATGCATACGTCTTGTCATATTAAAACATGATGGTTGCATACTGCATATAATTGTAACAACCCCAGTCAGTTCCCGAGAAACAAAGTATTAACAGCGTGAAGGTTCTGTAATCCTGACATTGTTAACATTGCATATCTGGTTCTTACCTTCCACAGTATGGGCTACTAAAAAATTGTCTTATATAGATACAATTACTAATCAATTATTGCTGATTTCAGTGAGCTATTTTTATTTCCTTGTATGGTATGAATGGTCTTTTAGTGTCCATGCCTGGAATTTAATTGATATTTCATTGAAAACAACAATTTTTATTTAATGATTAAAAGTACATATAGTAAAAAATATGATTTTTTAATTAATACACTATTTTGACAGTGAAATTATGATAAATAGATTGCTGAGAAATTGCTTTAATTCATCGAAAAGTAAAAAATATATTTTTTCTAGTACATTGATGTTTGTGTTAAATTATATATCTGTAAAATGTCACTTTATAAACTATTGTTGGAAAGGTTTTAGTTTGTTGTGACATTTCACAGTTGTTTACAAGTTGCCTGTCAACACATCTTTCAACATATCTGTCAGAAAACTGTTAAAATGCTAGAGAGCTGGCATGGGATAGGGTACATATATAACATACGCCCAGACTGTGGAAGTTGCAATTTTAGAGCTTGTAGAGAAATGTTTATTACAGCCTTGTGCTCTCCACATAGACTTGATTAAAAGACGGTCCTATATATATATATATAAAAAAATAGTCCTATATATAAAAAACACACAAAAAACTGTATTCAATGTTCTTTCATGATTTAATATTGGTGAGAAAACATGTTTGTTTCATATAAAGTTTATCTGGACTTGTATTGAAAAATAATTGTACAGTCAAACCTGTTTTAAGCAACCAGTCAAGGGAAGGAGCAAAAGTGGCCTTTTAAGACAGGTTGCTTAACACAGGTTAATTTTCCCTAAAAGCATAGGAATAGGAAAGAGCAAAAATGGCTGTTTAAGACAAGTGGCTGCTCAATAGACATGACCGCTTACACAGGTTTGACTGTTATTTGAAAATGATATTAGAAAACAAAGTTTATGTGGAGGTTTTAACGTCTTGCAAATTTTGCAATATAATCGCACAAACTTATGTTTTTATGCCATTGTTGTCATAATGCAGCGTTTGATGAGGTCATTATTTGGGTGAGGGGTGAAAGTTGGTCTTACAAAGGTCAAAAGTCAATTTGAATATGTATAAGGGTCGGAAATCAAATTTTTTTTCTTAAAAGCCAAAGTAAACAAAAATTGAGAGTGATCGTCATATTGGCTAAAGCTTAAATGTCGTAGATCTTCTGTTCATCATTAGACACAAAAGCTTAAATGTCGTAGATCTTCTGTTCATCACTAGACACAGACAGCCATACTTATGCCTTATAGTTGAGGTGCTATTTTCACTATACAATAATTCTCAGTGACACAAACTCGACCCATATGTTTCTCACAGTGTTTTGGTTTTCATTCATATTTAAATATATATCTGTGTGTAATAAACTGTTGTTGTTTTGGCGTGTCTGTATAGTCAGGGGACATACAAATGTCTTTGTGAATCACTCGTAAAGAAAAATAAAACCTGTTTGAGGGGTTGGGGGGGGGGGGGGGGTGGGTGGATCTGGATAGTTGCAAGGGTTGGGGGAACAAAAACCAAGAATCTGAAACAATAACAATTTTATCTCTCGTTTCTGGAAAGGTAGTTGTATATATAAAAGAAAGAAGTCCTGGTTTCATTTTCCGGGTCGTCACATTCTCCGGGTCATCACATTCTCCGGGGTGTCCCTGTATGTTACACTGCTTAAGCTTCAAGTACCACATAGTACTAATAATTATAATACTCTTTTTGGGTGAACTGAGTTTTTTAGCCTTGGCTTGTTTTTTGCTTAAGCTTCGAAGTTCTGTTTCTTTTTTTGCTTGAATGATTTCATTTTTGCATTTACACTTATTTTGGTTAATGAGCGACAGGAGTTGCGTTATTGTCTTATTATTTTCCTAAAATAGACGCAGTTAATATGTTCAAACATAGATCTGTGTGCTTCTGGAAGTGGCTGGTTAAAGACAATTGGGTCACAGGAGAAGTGGCCATTACTGCTTTAAGTGTTCCATTTATTCAAACAATACTGCTGTAAGTAGCCAATACAGTCGTGAATGTAGTTGACACAATTACAATAGAACATGGTGAGTCGCCTTCAACTTCCTCTATGCAAGATTTAGAAAAGAGAAAGAACTTGTGTTTCGTGTGTTAGGAAGATAAAGTTGTATCCATGGAAATCAGAAGTATTTTCTTTTAGTCTTATTTATAGGACCTTGAGAATGAGGTGTCAATGTGGCCCTTTTTGTTTAAAAAGCCTTGTAGTTTATTTCATAGTTCTGTTAATTACATTGACATTTCAGAAACAGGTGCACTTACAAAGCCATGAATTTTAATTGTAACATCTGCTTGACAATTCCTTCTTATCACAGCTGTGCGTTTCATTGTTGATATAGATAAACAACTGACGTGTGTTCTTCACGACAGTCTCCAGGAGGCTTGATCAATGACAGTTGCTACACGCAGTCACATTTAGCTTTAGTTTGGGTTTATTTATACAGCTATTCTATGGTTTGTGAAATTGAATATGTTGTGTGTGTTGCCGTTGGTTACTCACATGCTATGTTGTCAGTGTTGCAACCGGTTACTCACATGATATGGTACACGTGTTGCCATTGGTTCCTTACATTGGTAATGAGTTGAAAGATTAAAAGAAGTTTATTTTTATGCAGTAGGGCAGAATACAGATGACCCCCAACTATCTAATTCTTAACTTGATCTGTATAAAACAATGATACAAGGGGCCTCATTTTGAAATCTCATCCAAAATGACTCGTACTCCAGTTAGTAGGGAAGCGAAGGTTTAGGGTTGCTGCAGAGTCCAGTTTTACCCCTGCAAATGAATAACACAGCCCACACAATGTTACATAGCCACACAATGTTACATAGCCCACACAATGTTACATAGCCCACACAATGTTACATAGCCACACAATGTTACATAGCCCACACAATGTTACATAGCCCACACAATGTTACATAGCCTACACAGTGTTACATAGCCACACAATGTTTCATAGCCCACACAATGTTACATAGCCCACACAATGTTACATAGCCACACATTGTTACATAGCCCACACAATGTAACATAGCCAACACAATGTTACAAAACCCACACAATGTTACATAGCCAATGCATTGTTACATAGCCCACACAATGTTACATAGCCACACATTGTTACATAGCCCACACAATGTTACAAAACCCACACAATGTTACATAGCCAATGCATTGTTACATAGCCCACACAATGTTACATAGCCCACACAATGTTACATAGCCTACACAGTGTTACATAGCCAACACATTGTTACATAGCCCACACTATGTTACATAGCCCATATGATGTCACATAGCCCACAAAATGTTTCATAATCACACGTTACATAGCCCACACAACATCACATAACCCACACAATGTTACATAGCCTACGCAATGTTGCATAGCCCACACATGACATAGCTCACACAATGTTACATAGCCTACAGAATGTTACATAGCCAACACAAAGTTACATAGCTCACACGTCACATAGCCCAGACAATGTTATATAGCCCACACGACGTTACATAGTCCACACAGCGTTACATAGCCTACACAGTGTTGCATAGCCCACACGATGTTACATAGCCCACACAACATCACATAGCCCACACAACTTCACATAACCCACATGATGTAACATAGCCCACACAACTTCATATAGCCCACACAATGTTACATAGCCCACACAATGTCACATAGCCCACACAATGTTACATAGCCCACACGATATTGCATAGTCCACAAAATGTCACATAGCCCACACAATGTTACATGGCCCACACAACATCACATAGCCCACAGTGTTACATAGCCCACACAATGTTATATAGCCCACACAATGTTACATAGCCCACACAATGTTACATGGCCCACACAACATCACATAGCCCACAGTGTTACATAGCCCACACAATGCTATATAGCCCACACAGTGTTACATAGCCACACAGTGTTACATAGCCCACACAGTGTTGCATAGCCCACACAATGTAACATAGCCCACACAATGTTATATAGCCCACACAATGTCACATAGCCCACACAACGTCACATAGCCCACAGTGTTACTTGGCCCATACAATGTTACATAGATCACACAACACCACATAGCCCACAGTGTTACATAGCCCACACAATGTTAAATAGCCCATACAACGTTATATAGCCCACACAACGTTACATAGTCCACACAGTGTTACATAGCCTACACAGTGTTGCATAGCCCACACGATGTTACATAGCCACCACAACATCACATAGCCCACATAACTTCACATAACCCACATGAGGTAACATAGCCCACACAACTTCATATAGCCTACACAATGTTACATAGTCCACACAATGTTACATAGCCCACACAACATCACATAGCTCACACAACATCACATAACCCACATGATGTAACATAGCCCACACAACTTCATATAGCCCACACAATGTTACATACCCCACACAATGTCACATAGCCCACACAATGTTACATAGTCCACACAATGTCACATAGCCCACACAATGTTACATAACCCACACAACGTCACATAGCCCACAGTGTTACATAGCCACACAGTGTTACATAGCCCACAGAGTGTTACATAGCCCACACAATGTAACATAGCCCACACAATGTTATATAGCCCACACAGTTGTGTACATAGCCCACAGTGTTACATAGCCACACAGTGTTACATAGCCACACAGTGTTACATAGCCCACACAGTGTTACATAGCCCACACAATGTAACATAGCCCACACAATGTTATATAGCCCACACAATGTTACATAGCCCACACAATGTCACATAGCCCACACAATGTTATATAGCCCACACAACGTCACATAGCCCACAGTGTTACTTAGCCCACACAATGTTACATAGCTCACACAATGCCACATAGCCCACAGTGTTACATAGCCCACACAATGTTACATAGCCCACACAATGTTACATAGCCCACACAATGTTATATAGCCCACACAGTGTTACATAGCCCACACAATGTCACATTGCCCAGTGTTAAACAATGTTACATAGCCCACACAATGTCAAATAGCCCACACAATGTCAAATAGCCTACAGTGTTACACAACATTACATAGCCCACACAATGTAACATTTTTGTGTTAACCTCGCTACTCGGTAATCGTTTGACTCGGAGTCACCAAATTGACCCAGTGTGTTGTAATGGGTAATTCTACTCGAAATGATGTAGATTTTCTTCAGATGACCTTGACCTCTATGAGTAATTAACTAAGCCTAGCCCCCCCCACTCTTTGTTTTAGGCCATTCCATTGTCATTCATTAGGGGTGTATTTTAATGACTGTTAAATGAATTCTTGTTTATCCTATCTGTCTGTGAAGTTTACCATTTTCGATCCTTAAATCTTTTCTTGTATAATTTCAACCATGTATGTACCATGACCTTTCGTTATTTATTAATGTATTATGTATGTTTACATTATGATGTTTATGATTAATCAATGAGTATTATAATTTGCCATGTGCACCATCTCTGTCGAGTGTGTTTGTATACCATGCTGGTAGAGAATGTGTTTGTACACCCTGCTGGTAGAGAGTGTGTTTGTACACCCTGCTGGTAGAGTGTGTTTGTACACCCTGCTGGTAGAGAGTGTGTTTGTACACCCTGCTGGTAGAGAGTGTGTTTGTACACCATGCTGGTAGAGAGTGTGTTTGTACACCCTCCGGGTAGAGAGTATGTTTGTACATCTTGCTGGTAGAGAGTGTGTTTGTACACCCTGCTGGTAAAGTGTGTTTGTTCACCCTGCTGGTAGAGATTATGTGTGTGATTATATAAGGTTTTTAGGTCGTCCGTCAGTCCTGGGGTAACCATCAAGTTTGCACTATAGAGTAGGGACTGGTACTTTACACCATTAATAGGAGCTGTGTACACACAACCTCTGGTAGTGGGCATGTACACCTCATACTGGTAGAAGCTGTGTACATGCCACCTCTTATAAAGGAGGTGTACATGCAACCACTGGTAGAGATGTACACATCATACTGGTAGAAGCTGTGTACATACAACCACTGGTAGAGGGCCTGTACACATTGTACTGGTAGAAGCTGTGTACAACCAGCTACTGGTAGAGGAGGTGTACATACAACCACTGGTAGAGGGCATGTACACACCCTACTGGTAGAAGCTGTGTACATACAGCTACTGGTAGAGGAGGTGTTCATACAACCACTGGTAGAGGGTATGTACACATCGTGCTGGTAGAAGCTGTGTACATACAGCTACTGGTAGAGGAGGTGTACATACAACCACTGGTAGAGGGTATGTACACATCGTGCTGGTAGAAGCTGTGTACATACAGCTACTGGTAGAGGAGGTGTTCATACAACCACTGGTAGAGGGTATGTACACATCGTGCTGGTAGAAGCTGTGTACATACAGCTACTGGTAGAGGAGGTGTACATACAACCACTGGTAGAGGGCATGTACACACCCTACTGGTAGAAGCTGTGTACATACAGCTACTGGTAGAGGAGGTGTACATACAACCACTGGTAGATGGTATGTACACATCGTGCTGGTAGAAGCTGTGTACATACAGCTACTGGTAGAGGAGGTGTACATACAACCACTGGTAGATGGTATGTACACATCGTGCTGGTAGAAGCTGTGTACATACAGCTACTGGTATAGTAGGGTAGAGGGTGTTTACATAATGCTACCACGGATAAAGGAAGGAAGCACACCAATACTGGTATAGAGGGTGTACATTACGCCACCGCTGGTATAAGGTGTGTTCACACCACCTCTGGTACAGGGTGTGTTCACAACTTACCAGCTCTGGTACAGAGTGTGTATATGCATATTCTTTATGTTGTTATATTTTCTATGTTGTTGCATGCTGTAGTTTCACTGTACTATTAACCCTGTTACATATTGTCACGTATTGATGTTGTTCCCCCACCTGTAGATTGTTTAACGTTGATTAACATCACCAGTTCTGTGTTAACTTCTCTCAGATTTTCATTTATGTACATGTGATGGTCGTAAATATTCCTTTTAAATAAATGGTAGTTATTAATGGAGTTATTTCCTTTTGACATATACTCTTGAAAAAAATATCTGACAGTATTTGCTCATTAACTTTTCATGAAAATATATTGTTTGCTATTTTAAGAACAGGCGCTATAATTGAAAAGACATCTTTGGGTTCATTTTGAGGTCCAGTTTCCTTTTTGATATTCTGATGAAATTTCGTATTTCATTAGTTTTTGCCACCTTTCTTTTGAAATGGCTCCTATCCAAGGTGACTGTGATAAAGTCAGTAAAGTCAGGGATTGCTCCTGGGGTCATGGACTTTTAGGTGAAGGTCAATGTTACTGAAATTGGAAAATGTTACTGAAATAGGAAATGTTACTGAAATAGGAAATGTTTTCTGAGTGGTCCAAGACATTATCACAAGAGCACTTTTCTCTCACTCTCTAGGTAGTGTGTTTGAGTCCAGTTAAGTCCAATAAACTTTATGTGAATATTTGTCAGCCACTTACAAAAGGACGGTTGATTGATTTTGAGGTCTACCTCCATGTCATATATAACCTGTTATGTGTTAAAATTGAAGTAATTAAAAAAATAATTTTAAAAAATGAGAGTGCTTCAAGGTCATGGACCCAATGTCTTATTTTAAATTAGTGGTTAAAAAAATAAATCCAATATTCTAAAAAATATGTATAGAGAAATCGTTGTGTATTTTATGTATTAAAACTGTTATTGTTATTTGTGCCTGTATTGACCTTCATGTTCTGATGTTTATACCATGTGTTGGCATGTCGAGAAAGATATGTCTCCAGTTGAGTAGAATCAATGAGTATTTTAACTGTAATAAATGTCAGTGTTATTAGCTCACCTGAGCCGAATGCTCACAGGTGAGCTTTTGTGATTGCCTGGTGTCAGTCGGCCGTTGTCTGTCTGTCGTCCGTCGTTAACTTTTAGCTTCTAACAACTTCTCCTCTGAAACCACTGGGCCAATTTTGATATAACTTCACAGAAATGTTTCTTGGGTGACCCTCTACCAAGTTTGTTCAAGCCATCTTGATTCCTCAAAAAACATGGCCGCCAGGGGACGGGGCAAGTTTAATCAGTAACAACTTAAAAAATCTTCTTCACAGAAACTACTGGCGCGATTTTAAAATAATTTCATAAAAATGTTCCTTGGGTAACCCTCTACCAAGTTTGTTCAAGCCATCTTGATTTGTCAAAAACATGGCCACCAGGGGGCGGGGCAAGTTAAATTAGTAAAAACTTAAAAAATCTTCTTGTCAGAATCTACTGACTCGATTTTAAAATAATTTCACAGACATGTTCCTTGTGTGACCATCTACCAAGTGTGTTCAAGCCATCTTGATTTTCAAAAAACATGGCGGCCAGGGGGTGGGGTTAATTTACTATTTAAGCTATACTAAAAACTTAAAATATCTTCTTGTCAGAAACAACTGGCTCGATTTTAAAATAATTTCACAGAAATGTTCCTTGGGTGACCCTCTACCAAGTTTGTTCAAGCCATCTTGATTCGTCAAAAAACATTACCGCCAGGTTGTTGTCAAAACAAATCAAAATTCTAACTATGTACTTGCCCATTCATTTTTCTGGAATTTTGAGTGTACATGTATTATATAATCTACTTAAGTTGGGTGACTCAAGGTCAGTCAGGTGAGCGATATAGGGCCATCTTGGCCCTCTTGTTTTCTTTTTTTAATTCTTAATGTTTGTTTTAATTGGTTTAATAAAGCCAGTTTAAAACGATGAAAAACCGGGTTGTTAACCTGTAACCTGTTTTAAACATAACTTTTTCTGCTCATTTTCATAACAACACTTTTTTCCACTAAGGAAGGGACTCGCCCCTATTCTTCCTCGCCCCAGTCAAAAATAAACCCACTGAATGTTCATTACATCACCTGTCTCACTACTGAGGTCATGGGTTTGAGACCAGCCTTACTTAGGTTCATGTATAATGTACTCTGAGGTTGACCACCAAAGTTGCCATGTATAATAATATGACCATGTGTGTGATGAGAATTATGCCTGGCACATCAAGTGGAATGGTTAGATGCCCTGATCCCTTTCTTTTGATATTTTACAAAGACACGAGCTGTTTCGCGTCTTTTTTTGGAGTTCAAGGTCAAAAATCATGTAAGCAGCCGGATCCTACTATCTCGGTTTGAAGCAGTTTTAGGTTGCCACATGTACATTAAGTTATTTTAGTTTATCTGAATTGCCCTGAATCTCATGTGAGAATAGGTAAAAGCAAACTGCTCTTCTGTCATCCAACATCATTTCCTTAAAATAGTGTTGTTTTGATCTCAGGATGAGCTATTGCGATCTACCTTCGTCCGTCATCTATTGTTAACATTTGCTTCAAACAATTTCTTCTCTGAAACCACTTGACAGATTTTCATCAAATTTTGTGTGAAGCTTTCTTACACCAAGCTTTTTCAAGTTTGTTCTGATGACCCTGAGGTCAAATTTTGCCACTCCCCAGGGGTTTATCTTTTCTTCTTTTTTTTTCTTCAAAATTTCAAAAATCTTCTCCGAAAGTATGGCATGTTTAGTGTTATTGGAGGACCTGGAAGTGAATCTGAACCGTCCTTCTGCAGGTAACTGGCAAACTTTCTTGCATAAAGTTTTTGGACCGAGTGGGACTCAAACCTTCGACCTCAGCACTGAGAAGTTAGTGATCTTGAGATGGCACCTTAGACCATTCGGCCACGCTTGTTTTGATCTAAGATAAAGAGGAGGTGCCATGCAAGGCATGGTAAACCCATTCAATTTTTGTTTACTTGGCCAGTTCATTTATATCAGGCATTTCTATATTTACTTACATTGATATAACCTATACATTACACCTACAGATATGGGGGCGGCGGCGGTGGTGGCGGCGGCGGCGGTGGTGGTGGTGGCAGCTCAGGGAATGACAACAGTTACATCTATCAGACACCCAATGGTTACGCGTACGCAGATCCCGGTGATGTTCCACCGGCTGTCAGTCCAAATAACAATCATGTTTACAGTCCGACAGCGTCGCCAACAAGTCCTCAGGTGCCAGTCGCGCGATCTGTTGATGTCATGGATATAGGTATGAGATTCAGTCTAACAATTTTAAGAAAATTGAGAATGAATAAATTAATGGGGTTTAACGGCATACCAACACATTATATATTCAATACCAACAGGAAGGAAGAATCTAGTTTCACTCTACATTTACAAAAAACAACAAATTAACCAACATATTAAACAAATGACATGGTCATTAACAAATGAATATGCAGAATGAACCTAGAACCTTGCAGAATTTCAGCAAATTCTATCTGCGACATGCATGAAACACAGTGATCCTATTCTTGCCATCACTTATATGGCTCCCCGGAACCACACAGTGGTTTGTAATTTAACCACAATAATGAACATGACAAAAAATGATAAAATGAACATGACACCCATTCAGAGGATTCCTACCCCTCTGCAGAGATTGACAGTGATTCTATTCTTAGCAGGAACCACACAGGCTGAACATGGAGACATTGTGTTAAAATTGTATTGTTATTAAGTGTTTCAAGTTTAGATGGGTTAAGGTTCAATTTTAATTCAAGAAAATGTGGTCAGTCAAGGCCCTGATTACGTGTTGCATTGGGGAGGAGCGCCAGTGGTAGAGCATCAAACCCAGGATTGGAGAATTCCCATGAGTCACTGCTATTTGTGGTTTCCTTCAGCGAGATATTTTATCTGCAAATGTTTAGTACCAGATCTATCCAGGATGACTTGATTGGTCTAAGTTGTAAAAAATCAATGTAAAATGAATACATGTTAATTTAAACATTGATCTCTGCAGGTCACAGGTGTGACATTTTTTTTTCAGCTATAATAGCAATCAAACAATAATAACATTACAATATCACTTTCACTTCAAACTCTTCTTCTTTATCTATATTCTTGTGATAATTTTGACTATTAGCAGATACAAAATAGGTGTTTAGACTCCGTGTGCATTGATATTTTATTTTCTTTTAAATGCCGTGTTATATTGATGGAAGTAATTTATAGATGTTATATCTGTTGTAATTTCAGTATCATTTGGGCAGGCAATACATGAAGCCCATCAACGAACGTGTCTGTATACAGCAGAGACCATAGCTCAGTTGAAATCCAACCCAGCCTCAACAGAAACCATCTCATTCTATCAAAATCTGGTACGTTCAATTTTACCACCATTCAAAATCTGGTAGGTTGAATTTAGCACCATTCAAGATCTCGTGCATTAAACTTTAGCACTCAAAATTTAGCACCGTTCAAAATCTCTTGCATTAAATTTTAGCACTCAAAATTTGGTATGTTTAATTTTAGCACCATTCAAATCTGGTACATTAAGTTTTAGAATTATCAAATCGATATGTTATACAAAATGTAGTGTCAATTTCAACACTTCCAAAATTTGTGTAAAATTTAAGCCCGGGGACGTACTTTAGTTTTTCATGAATTCAGTCCATTTTTTATTCAAAATGACAACAAAAAAATCAATATCAGAGCTCAGATACATTATGTAACAATATTGTATTTACATGTAGCAAACATTACAGGTTTTTATCTCGCCGCGACGAGGAGCGAAAGCGAGATTAAGGTGTTGCTTGTCGCAGCGGCGGCGGCATCAAACATTTATATTTAGCTCCAACGTTAAGTTTTCGTTTTTACACTATTTCTCAACAAGTACAAGTGTTAGGACACTCATACTTAGATCATAGTAATAATTAACTCCCTGCATCACGTTATGTACTGCAGATGCTGAGTGTGACCTACATTTCATGGTCCATTGACATTGCGTGATGCTGAATTTTGCATTTACCTCCAACGTTAAGTTTTCACTTATAGACAATTTCTCAATAAGTACTAGTGCTAAGACACTCATACTTGGATCATAGTGATAACTTACACGCTGCATTACATAACATAATGCAGATGCTTAGTACTTTCTTTTTTTTTTAATTTATATTTAAAAAAAATAAAAAAAAATTTTATTTTTTTATTTTTTTTTTTTTTTTTTCAATTTTTTTTTTTTTTTTAAATATGTTTTTCTTAGAAATACTGGTTATAGATTTATGTGCAACTACCATCAAGTTCATATCTCAAAAACCACTTAATGTATTTGATCGTAACTCCACACAATACTTCCTACAATATTTCTTAGTCATTAAACCTACTACATTAACCAAGTTAGATAACTCTTGCATGAATATATTGCAAATTCTTGTGTCATATTTTTGCAAATCATGGCTGTTACTAAATTCATCAAATCAACTATTGTAAATAACCACTCTTTAATATATTTATACCCCCGACAAACGAAGTTTGAGGGGGTATATTGGAGTCACCCTGTGGTCGGTCTGTCCGTTGCAATTTTCCTTGTCCGGAGCATCACTTGAAAAGTACTGGATGAAATTTCATCAAACGTCATACAATGGTAGAATATAATGAGAGGAAGTGCAGTGTACAAGAAACATAACTCTATTCGTGCTAATTACAGAGTTATTGCCCTTTGATATTTTTTCTTGTCCGGAGCATAACTTGAAAAGTACCGGATGGAATTTCATCAAGCTTCATATAATGGTAGAATATAATGAGAGGAAGTGCAGTGTACAAGAAACATAACTCTATTCTTGCTAATTACAGAGTTATTGCCCTTTGATATATTTCCCTTGTCTGGAGCATTTCTTTTAAAGTACTGGATGGAATTTCATCAAACTTCATACAATGGTAGAATATAATGACAGGAAGTGCAGTGTACAAGAAACATAACTCTATTCTTGCTAATTACAGAGTTATTGCCATTTGATATATTTCCCTTGTCCGGAGCATTACTTTTAAAGTACTGGATGGAATTTCATCAAACTTCATACAATGGTAAACCATTTTCTGTCATGGCGGCGTTCGGGGGTATTCATCACTTCAGTGATAGCTCTAGTATGGAAGTTGTTGTCATTTCTCTTTTATCACTGGATTAAAACAATAATTTTTTAGCTTTACAGATAAATGCGGCCATTTTTGTCATTGTATTTTTATTTTTTTCTCTCCCATGTGTGTATTAACAGTCAAAGTGGACATAGCAAGACATATCATTCAGCGGAATTCTTGTTAACTAGACACATTTCTGTAAGCGGCATTAATCATTACCTGGATACAGGACAGCAGAATTACACTCATCCACTCCCCATGATGAGTGAAATTTGGTCAGGACGAATAATATTTTAAGAAACTGACCGTGATATTTCTTCAATTTTAACATTAAATTAAAAATGTTGGAATGGGAGGATGAGTGGCTTTAATAAGAAAGTTCCAGCCCTGGGATAATTCATTTTCCAGCAGTGCTCATCTGGCAAACACAGGATTCACGGAAGAGAGTTCTGTTGAAGCACGAGTTAAAATATAAAATAAATTACTATATAACAGCTTCATCAAAAAACAGATACATATATGCAAATGCTGTCAGAGCAAATATACACTATGTTTATATCTTATATCTGTCATATTATATGCCCCTTTAGTTTGTCCAGGTTTGTGTAAAAAAAAAAAGTTCTAATTTCCCCTAAACCGCAGCCATGGTATTAGGGAGGAACGTCTGCCTCGCATGCGGAAGGCCATGGGTTCGTTCCCCGGCCATATCATACCAAAGACTTGAAGAATGGAACTAAAAGTTTCCTCACGTGATTCTCAGCATTTAGAGGATAGTTATAGGTCTGGAGGCCGGTGTCGGTATAATGCGACTGAGTGGGGTATCATACCATTTGTTTGCAGCATGATACTCCAGTTTGGCAGCGCTTAGATTACTTTCTCAGTTAGACACTGTTGCAATATAACTGAAAATGTTTAGAAGCGACTCTAAACATCATATAACAACAAAATTTTCCCTAAGTTGCTCTGAGTTTTTCTCCCAATCTTCAATGATTACGTCCCTTTCAAATTTCAAGAAAAAATCCGTTTGTTAGTTTGATAATATGTTTTATTGATTACATTGGTTTCCAGTCACACAGATTAATATGGACAGAGATGGCAGAGAAACTCACACTGGCTGTTCAACAGATTATAGAGTTTGCCAAAATGGTACCCGGTTTCATGGAATTATCTCAGGATGACCAAATTATGTTGTTAAAAGCAGGTAAGATTGCAGAGTTTTGTGTCTTAACAAAAAATGCCTGCAAAAATGGAACTACGGCATATCTCTGATAAAATTGAGTTTGATCGGTTAGTTATCAGATATTACAATAATAATGCATAACCAGTGTTTTTTCTCCCCAAAGGCCATGATAAATAAATTGCTAGATTATCATCCCCACCCGCCCCCTAATTTTCATGCTGCCTCGAACCTTTTTATTTTCACAAAATAAAGAATTGAAATAAATTTTTTTTATTAAAAAAAACATAAAAAATTTTAAAAATGAAAATAAAAAAACTGCTTGCACTCACCATTTTTAAGAAAAATTTGGATGATAATCTAGCAATTAATTTATAATGGCCTACATGTATTGAAGAAAATTTGCCACAAAAAAAAAAAAGGTTGGGAAAAACATGATTTTTTAGATGGGAAGTAGCCGAATCTCGGTCTCTGTTTAATTATGTAAAAAACTCATCGTCTTCTACCAATAAGACTGGATATGCCATATATAACCTGAAATGTCAGCTTCTCCACGGGAAGGAAGGTAAGAGCGCGTAAACACCTTCAACACATTTTCAAGGGCTGTGTAAGGCACTCGTTTAAATATATTTCAGTAGTAAAACTTTTCATTTAATGTTATCATATTTAGTATCTTTCATATTTAGTATGAGAGAAGGTATGCAAAGAAAAACAATGATTTAGAGGAAAGTAAGCTTTTGCAAAAGTGTGTTGAAGAATTCTAGTGCCAGGGAAATACCATTTCTGATAGTCAAGTGCTGGGGTGCCCCTGTGCCTAAAAGGCCTGTGGAGAAGTATGAATGTAATGGAAAGTGGCGTTAAAAACTCCATTCAGAACAGAACAAAATATATCACTGGGAACCTATATGAAGTGAGCGATTCATTACGTTTTTATAATGTGACAAGTCAGTGATCCAGATAAGCAACATTTTGGGGTATTTAAGCATTGGCATTTCTGACTATTTGGTGTTGATTGCTTTATTATGCTCCCACTAAGGGGGGAAGCATATACATTGTAGTCACCGCTTCGTCTGTCCGTGCGTCACCAAATTCTTGTCCCCTTTGGTTGGAATTTTATGAAACTTGCTAGTATGCATGTTTACCAAGTGGAATTGTGCATATTGTCTTCATGACACTATTTCGCTACAACCTCTGGCTTTAATTTTGTAAAACTAGCTAGGATATGCACATATTGTCATTTTGTTCCAGTTCAATGATTTGCGTATGAGTTCTGTCAAGTGAAGAGCCACATATTGTTCCTGCTATGTAGTTTGGTATTTTTCGACCAAGTAGCCATCAACACTAAGGGAATATGTTACAGAGTTAAACACTCACTTTGGAAGCATCCATCGGTTCCACTGATATTTTCTTGTTTTTAATAGCCTTTTGCTTAAAATATTCATTGTTATCCATATCATTTTGAAAATAAGCATTGCATACTAATTTAAGGAGTAAAATATTCCTTTGAAAAAAAGCTTATCTGGAGCACTGGATAAGTACAAAAATGTTTTATGTGGTCCTTGATGCCACATGTTGTAAGGTTATGATATTTGCTGTTACAGGGAGCTTTGAGTTGGCCTTGCTGCGATGTACTCGGGCCTATGATGCTTCAATGGACAGTGTGATATTTGGTGATAAATTTCTGCCTCTGCAGGCTTTTTCCTCATTAAGTAAGTATATAGTCTGCCCTTACAGACTTTTTAGTCATTTAGTAAGTATATGTTCTGCCCGTACAGACTTTTTAGCTCACCTGAGCGCGCAGGTGAGTTAATGTGTCAATCTGTCATTAACTTAAATTGCTTCCAATGAATTCGTCAATGAAACCTAGTGACCTTTTTTCAACAAATTTAGTGTGAAGCGTTGTTACAAGTTTGCTCAAATCATGACCCTGGGGTCAAAATTTTGCCCCGCACCAGAGGCTTATCAGTTTTTATTTAATTTCAAAAATCTTCTGCGAAAGCACAAAGCTTGAAGCTTTGATATTCTGCATGTAGTATCATCTAATCAGCTTCTCTCAAATTTGTTCAAGCCATGACCCTAGGGTCAAAATCACCCCATCCTGGTGACTTCCCAGTTTAACAGAAAATTGTGAAATAGTGTTTTCAATTTTGTTCAAGTAAATGGGCTAGGGTCCATTAAAGCCCAGGAAGTAGACTTTTTCTCATCTATTTTTGGTATTATTTCAAATATCTTGATACCTGTGGCATTGTTTAGTCACTACAGTAGAGACTGGGTCCTTTTAGAGAGATTTGATGCACATACTGGTCAATAGGAGCCAAAACCCAATAGAAATAAAAATGTGAATTTCTTAAAAGATTTTTCTCGAAAACAAATTGATTGAAGAACCAATGCTGAATGTTTAGAGGTCATTGTGTGTCTGGCGTGGGAACCTGCAATCTCTGGCATGAGCGGCCATTATTATCCACGGCATTACCGTCCATCTAAATCATGCCTTTCCCTTGATTTTATACAAAGAATTATTTATAGAATGTAAAACAATGTCTCATAGTAAGTAAGTTCTGCCTTCTGGTAAGATGTTTGATGACATGTATTTCTATTATCAATTAGTGATCCAGTGGTTAATGCCTTGGACTGCAAACCCAGGTGTCGCATGTTCAATCCCCTGCTCCTCCAACTAAAAAATACTTATCAGTCTTTCGGATGAGACTTTAACAAAAATTAAGGTCCCTTGTATTGGTGCTTTACACCTGACTTGTAAAAGAACCGGGGACGCTACAAAAAGGTCTTCTGTATATCTGCACTATCCTCCAAAAATATAAAATTACTAATACTCTTCTGGAGGCGTCATACATATGGGAAACCAGTGGTGATGATAAATAAAATAATCATCATATTATCAATGATTTTTGACAAAGTATCTGCCATCACTGAAGATAACAATTCAGCATTATATGATTCTCAGTCATACAACACCTCACATATTACAAGGTTCGCACAGATTTGAAAAGTGCTTGATTTTCACCCTCTCAAATGAGAAGTGCTTATTTCTTAAAAACATCCTTGAATAGTGCTTATTTTTAATGTCTGGAAAAAGTGCTTGAAAATGAACAAAATTTTTTGAAAAGTGCTTGAATTTAAAAAATAGTAACGAAGAATATGAAATGCCCATCTTCGCCATTTATTTTACTCCGTGTACTATATATGTATGCAAGAGAAGGGAGACTACTCAATTTGACAAATCTGTTTCCCAACAGTATTGTGCAGTGCAGCATGCTGTTAACTAGTGTGCACCTGTTCTAATTTTAAAAATAGATACAGTGTGTTGTCGTTGAAACAAACAATTGCATAAACTTAACGCAGTTGATAAATAATTCTCCCATAACCCATGCAGAAAAATTGCCGATAATACCCTTTTGACAACCCCAAAATACAGAGAACAGAATCAAATGCAATTAAGCAGCTGCTTGCGTTCTGATTTAGTGACGTAATCTGGGGACAATTCATTGTTTTTATCAAAAGCACATGGTAGTAATAAACGGATAACAATGCCTCCGAGAAATTGTGTAGTGGCAGGATAAGATCGAGAAACACAAGAAAAATGGATCGTCCATTCCGACAATTGGCAAATGAGCACAAGATAAACTTGTGTAGTACAAAGAAATTGGTAAATAATGGGATGCAAATGTTGATCTGAAACATTAAGGGCTGAGGGAGTACTTGGCTGTGTGAAACTAACTGAACTTGTAAACAAAATCATTTGGGCCATTATAAATTAATTTCTAGATTATCATCCAATTTTTTCTTAAAATCGGGGAAGACAGGAATATTAAATATAGGGGCGGGGCAAGTTTAATTAATAGTAAAAACATAAAAAATTCTGGTCAGAAAAACTGGCTTGATATTAAAATAATTTCACAGAAATTTTCCTTGGAGGACCCATTCACCAATTTTGATATAACTTCACAGAAATGTTCCTTTGGTGACCCTCTACCAAGTTTGTTCAAGCCATCTTGATTCATTTTTGCCACCAGGGGGCAGGGCAAGTTTTATTAGTAAAACTTAAAAAATCTTCTTGTCAGAAACAACTGGCTCGATTTTAAAATTTCACAGAAATGTTTCTTGGAGGACCCTTCACCAAGTTTGTTCAAACCTTAGTGATTCGTCTAAAAACATGGCGGCCAAGGGGTAGGGTTAGTTTACTATATAAGCTATAGTAAAAACTTAAAAAATCTTCTAGTCAGAAACTACTGGATCGATTTTAAAACAATCTCACAGAAATGTTCCTTTGGTGACCCTTTACCAGGTTTGTTCAAGCCGTTGTGATTTACAGTGTAGTTACAATGTATATGTATTCTATATCCCTATAAAGACTTTATAATACTATATATAGAGATATAGAATATTTAAAATTATATTGTAACTAGCCCCTTGGATAGCTGTGCAGGAACTGCTAGTAAGTTCAATAAGTATGTATGGCTAGTTCATCTATTTTAGTGCTTGAAATTGAAAATTTCGACCTTGAAAAGTGCTTGAATTTTATCAGTCCTTATCTGTATGAACCCAGTATTAGGACTAAATAAATAAAATGTTTGTTTAACACTTCCAGCTAACTCAGCTCAGTCCCGGTCAGATATTCTTGGGAAGTGGGGGTGGGGGGAGGGGGGAAAGGCCAGCAGGGCTTATGTCATGGTAAATTGTCCGTTGGTTTACCTTTTTCTTGTAGAGGTGTCATTTTTAGCTCTACTGACCAAAGGCCAGAAGTGCTTATGCGATGGCGCTTTATCCGTCATCTGTCGTCTGATAGCAGCACTTTCTCTGAAATCACTAGGCCAATTATACTGAAACTTCACATGGATGTTTCTATTGCATATAAGACTATACAGAAGATTTTTTTTTTTTTTATCTGAAATTCAAGATGGCTGCCATTACTAAAAATAGTCCAAAACCTAAAAGATCTTCTTCTCATGAACGGCCCAACAGAATTTCAAAATGTTTATGCAGTTATGATGACCAACTATAGTTTTGTAAGATTTGTTCAAGTGGTGTCCCTTGGGTTAAAAATAACCCCGCCCCAAGGGTTCAATTAGGGGACACATGTCATAATAATTTTTTTTTTAAATGGAAATGATTTGCCTATATCTTCACAGAAGCATTGTTTGGTGAAAGAGGTTCAGATTTGTAAAAATGACTGGATTCCACTGTCTTTAGGGGTCAGGAAGGGCCCAAAAAGGGTAAAAATTGGGAATTACAAAAATCGTATTCTTAAGAATTAATGTCAGATTTGTTCATATTTGGCATAAATTATCTCTACATGTAGGGGTTTGATGGCAGATAGAATTTAGGGGCTAACATTTATAGGGGCAGTGTAAGGGGACTTAGAATTTTACATGGGATACTATGGGAAAACCAAAAATTCGCTTTTTTTTTTCATCTATTCTGAAACCACAAGGCCAATTAAAGTGAAACTTCATATGGATGTTTCTATTGCATAGGAGACTATTCAGAAGATCTGAAATTCAAGATGGCTGCCTTTACTCAAAATAGTCCAAAACTTAAAAAATCTTCACATGAATGGCCCAACAGTTTTTCAAAATGTTTATGTAGTAATGATAACAAACTATAGTTTTGTTAGATTTATTCAAATGGTGTCCCTAGGGTTAAAAATGACCACGCCCCAAGTGTTCAATTAGGGGACACATGTCATTATTATTAGTATTTTTTCTTTTTTAAAATGGAGATGATTTTGCCTCTATCTTCACAGAAGCATTGTTTGGTGAAGGAGTTTCGGTTTTGTAAAAATGACTGTGTTCCACTCCACTGTCTTAAGGGGTCAGCAGGGTAAATATTGGGAATTACAATAACTGTTTTCTTAAGAACCGATATGTCAGATTTGTTCATATTTGTAATTAATTATCCCTATGTGTAGGGGTTTGATTGCAGATACGAATTTGGGGGCTAAATTTACATAGGAATATTTATTATAGGGAAAACTGAATTTGTTCAGTTTGCATCCATGTGTACAAAAAAACTTCTTTTTAAAATTTGAATCATTTCTGCTCATAGCAAATCGCTAAGAGTGGGTGATTGAAGTTCTGACAAATTAAGGGGCTGGGTTGTATAAGGGTTCTGTACAGGGGACTACATTTTTTTTTACAGATGAATGGTATTGGAATTTATAGTATTTCCTTTACAAAGCAATTAAGTTTTTGTTCAGTATGGGTGTGGTGGGGGTATTTATCATATGTTGTTAAGACGAATCCCCAAAGATGGTAAATATTGTGAAAGTTCTAAAATGTGCTATGGCCACTATGAGTCAGTAGAGCATCCTAAGGACCTCTTGGGCTTTTTGTTCATTGAATCTTAACCAAACTTGCATAACAGTTATATAACCACAAGATCTCGGAAGAGTTCTTGAACCAGCGTGATTTGACCACAAATGGCTCCGCCACAGGACTTACAAGCACATTTTAAACATAACTTCAAAAAAAACTTTTTCTCTAAAAGTTGAAGGCCTAGATCTTAGATATTTTACATGTAGCATAACACGGAGGTCCCCTAAAAGATTTTTTGAAGTCTGGGTCCCTGGGGTCAAATTTGGGGTCACCACAGAGGTCACTATTTTACAAAGAGTTCTATAGGGAAAATATTATAAACGTGATGGTACCTTCATTTTTCATTGAATCTTAACCAAACTTCCACAGCAGTTATATAACTACAAGATCTCGGACGAGTTCTTGAACCAGCGTGATTTGACAACAAATTACTCCGCCACGGGGCTTATAAGCACATTTTAAACGAAATTTAAAAAATATTTTCTCTGAAAGTTCAAGGCCTAGACCTTAAGTATTTTACATGTAGCATTGCATCGAGGTCCCCTAAAATATTTTTAAAGCCAGGGGTCCCTGGGGTCAAATTTGGTTGCTACAGGATTCACTGTTTTACATAGAGTTATATTGGGGAAATATTGTAAACACGATAGCACCTTCATTTTTCTTAACCAACCTTCCACAGCAGTTACATAACTACAAGATTTCGAACGAGTTCTTAAACCAGCTTGATTCAATCACAAATGCCCTTGCCACAGGGCTTATAAGCACATTTTAAGTAAAATTTTAAAAAACATTTTCACTAAAAGTTTAAGACCTAGACCTTAGAAATTTTACATGTAGCATTTGTTCAAGTCCTCTTGGGACTTTGGGACTTTTTTTTTTTTTTTTTTTTTTTTTTTTTTCATTCTTCAAAGTATTCTCAGTCATTACATGTCTTTAAAAAGATTCTCTTCTTGATTACCAAAAAAATATGGGGGGAAAAATTTGCCTACCTACCCATCCCTAAATGGTACAAGTCAGAAGCAGCAAACAAGCAGTTTTTTAAGGTTGGCCTTATACTGTGAAAAAATGTGGAATTAACAGGAAATGGAGTAGGAACTATTGTTCATGGTAAAGTTCGAGAGAGGTTGCTAAGTAACGCGTTAAGGTAAGGTTCTGGAATGGTTGCTAAGTAACATGTTCATGGTAAGGTTCCAGAGGGCTTGCTAAGTAACGCGTTATGGTGAGGTTCAGAAGCGGTTGCTAAGTAACACTACTACAACAGTTAACTGTTTTGCTTTTGTAGATGAGGAAGAGTTGATGTTACAGAGCCAGATCTTTGATCTTATAAAGAATATCCAGGCCATAAACCTCACGGAAGCCGAGCTGGCCCTGTTTAGTGCTACATTGCTAGTGCGGCCAGGTATGTGTTGTATTTTGTTTTATCGTACGCTGAGTCCAGCTCCATCCGAATATATGATTGTGAGGAAGTTTGCCAGTATTTGTGTTCTCCGTTGTGTTGAAAATGCTGTTAAACAGCAGTATTGTTTCCAAATACTGTGTTTATTTTTACTTTTAGATTTTAACGAAATTTGGTATGTTGGTTTGTGATCAGGTAAGGGGGATCAATACGCATATTGAAATTGGTTTCACTGAATGGTCATCGACTAATATGGTACAAAAAATTACAAGTACTTTACTAAAACAGCTGTTTCTAAGTCTAGTATACCAGTTAGGGTCCTCCGTGACCAAGTCGTCTAAGGCACCGTCTCTAGATCACTTACCTCTCACCGCTACAGTCAAAGGTTTGAGTCCCGCTCACTCCACAAAAACCTATGTGAGAAAATTTGCTGCAAGGTGACGGTCTATTTTTAGCATCTCTGACATTTGATTAAAGTAGGGTAAATTATAACACATCTCGCTATACACACACACACACACGGCTATGAATTAAAAATGATTTCACAGTATGCATATAGCCTCTTCAAAATCATAAAGTCAGTGTTTCTGTTTCAAGACGAACAATATGTAATTAGTCTGCATACTTCCTTTCAGATCGGCCAGGGTTAAAGGATGCAGCTGACATCCAAAAACTGTACGAGAAGATCTCATCTGCATTAAAAGTGGAACTTGGTAAAAATAATCGCGAAGACGATGATATGATCACGAAGTTAAATCAAATTACGTGGATTGTTCGTAACCTCAACAGCCAACACATAACTGTGCTTAATAGATTCAAACTAAAGGAACCCGACGTGGAATTCCCTGCCCTTCATAAAGAACTCTTCAGTGTGGAGAGTCTTGAAAACTCCTGAAAGGAAGTCACAACTTTTCTTCCTCCTAATTTGGAAAGCTGAAGCAGGGATGTTTTTTGTGTTTTTTTTTTCATGGAAGAATTATCTTTCTTTGTGATTTTAAAGGTTGATAAAGTGGTAACATTTGATATGTGAGTAGTTTTTGTATTGATACATTCTAAGTTGAGGGAAAGATTGTTAAAGTGTGTATCAACTGACGAAAAGAGGATGATGATAGGTATGCAAGTCCTCTTTTTATTTCAAATGAAGTCGTCAAACTGGGCTTCTTAAGATATAAATTTGCTTGCAGAAAAAGAAGTCCTCACATTTATTTTAAGTAAAATCAATGAGCTGGGCTTTTTAAGATATGTGCAGGGAGAAGCTGTAGTCCTCATATTATTTCAATTGAAATCATCAAGCTATTCTTCTAAAGATATGTGCTTGCAGAAGATGAAGTCGTCACATATATTTCAAGTAAAACATTGAGCTGGACAATTAAAAATATGTGCTTGCAAAAGTAAAACCGTACTCATTTAACATGGTGTGGTTTTAAAGATGAAAGATGTTTGCTTGCAGAAGTAAAACCATACTCGTTTAACAAGTGTGGTTTTAAAAATAGTTGCTTGCAGAAAAAGAAACATTGATTTAAAGCAATTTTATATCGTAAACAGGAATATGTAGGGTAGAATAAAATGGGAACCGCGACTGTTTGGGGTTATCTGCCTTGGACAGAAATTGTGTAAATTTGTTTTGGTGACCAGTTGATTTGTTAATTGTTATTTTACAGTTTATTAATTACAGTTATTGAAAATATAGTTACAATGATGGTGACAAACTCAAGGTATTTAAGTTGGTGCATTAAATTGTGAAATACTGTATTGTTTGGAGTGTGTTTCCGCCAACAGTTTCATTTTTCCTCTTATAAATAAAATTTCAGTGGGATATATATGCAAGTCAGGTATTGGAATTCTTTCGTAGTGTTAAATGTTTTGTTTTAATTGGTCTAGTAAAACAAATTTTGCATCAAAAACTGATTTTAGTGGTCAGAATCAATGCAATGTCTTGCCAAAACAGCAAACATGTAGCTGTTTTGCAAACGTTCCAGTAGGCACTATTTATTAAAAAACACTTCTTAAAAATGAAATTTCCTATATATACATCGATTATCAACATAAATTTCTGAAAAACTTTTCTCTTTTTTTAAAATCTCGTATGCACACCAACATTTTGCTTTGAAATTGCCGGAGAAATTAATCTATTTGTGAAAGTTTGGAAAGTATTTTACCGATTTCAAAAAAAAAATGTTATTTACGACTGAAAAACAAAGTTCTGCATTGATGCATGTTATATGTTCTTGCTCCAAAAATCATGTTTAAAAAAAAAAGCCTGATTGAAACATGCATGCCAAACAAAAGTGACCCATTACTTACTATTTCAAGGTAAATTTGTAATTTAATTGCCCATATTTTTATGCAGTTTAAAAGGATTTAACCCTTAATATATTTTTAGATAAGAATCTTACAATGGGTCGGCCATGACTGTGTGTACTAAGGTGTAGTCTCTTATGACCATTTTCTACTCGTGACTTGTGGTCGTTGGTTCAGGCTCAGCTCGGTCAAAAAAACTTACGTGAGTTTGCGAATTCGGGTACTTGCTGAAGAAAAACGGTTTTACTACAATTATGTCATGTTTTCCTCCACTGATAAGACTTGATTGCCATATATAACATGTCATTTGTTGAAAAAAAAAATGTATTCCTAAGAAATCTCGTATCGGTTAGAGTATTTGTATTGTAGTTTTTATTTTTTTCAAAAAAACTCTTAATACTGCATCAGTAAAGAAATTTCTAGTTGAATAAATCTCAGACTTGTGTTGGGCTAATATGGGGTGGGTAGAGGCAGGCATGGATCCAAATTAATACAAACAGTTAAGCCATCCTTAAAAATGTATTTGTTTGCTCCATCCGACCCAGTATGTTTCATACGGGTAGGTAGGTAGGTAGCTAATTTTTGTTTTTTGACCAAATTTTGATTTTGCATAGTCATTTTAAAGAAAAATGGACAGAAGTCATGAAAAAAAAAATTAAATGCTTTGAAAGTCAATAAAAAAGTGTGGGTAGCTGCAATATTGAGTGGGTAGGTAGGAGCACAGCAAACAATTTATTTTTTAAGGACAGCCTTAAGTCTTTTAGAACTAGCTTTTTAATATATTAGGAATATTCTTTAGACATATGAATATTGTAAAGATTTTTCCAAAATTTTAAAACTGGTTTAAAACAATTTTTTCAATAAACCATTTCTATATATACTATCTGACTAAGTTTGCTTTAAAAATATCTATTTGAACATGTCAAAATAATATATTGAAATGGGATTTCCAAACTTTGGCTACATGCCTCAGTTAGACTGAAATATATTTCCCACATATTTTGTGACATATCAAATGAGTCGCGTGATTTCATTTTGATTTCAATTTGATTCGTCCTGCTCGTTTTCATGTTGTGGAATTTGTTTTTATGTCAGAGAGGGGGCGAATGACGATGTGAACATCGTTGAGCAGTATTTAAATGCCGTCTATTTTTAGAATGGGGATTTCGTTTAAACTTGACCACTTCGATTGAAATATTGATTTTGTCATGTTTTGGTGGATTTGATAAACCAAACCATTTGAATTTTATTTATGATAATGAGATGCTTTGTATTCATTTTAACAATAATTCAATTTTTTATGACATTTATAGCTTTTTTTTCCTGATATACTACCTTTGATAGTTGTAACTAACAAGTTAGAAATCCCATTTTATGACCCTTATTTTTGAAAACCGCATTTAGTATATATTATACAAAATTAAATACAATTATAAATATATTCATAACTTGCTTGACAGTTTTATATTTTAATATATCATATATCAGATTTTTACATCAACAGCATGCCATTTCTTTAGCTGCATGAGTTTTATTATTATATCTTTATTTTACCTCGGGGCCAATATGAATTAATTGCTAGATTCTCATCCAAACTTTTCTTAAAAAGGGAAATAGTGGGAGTGGAGGATTTTATTTATTTTATTTTTTTTATTTTTTTGTTGTTTTTAAAAAAAAATAATTTTTGTTGTTTTTTTTAAAAAGTAATTTTTTATGGAAATAAAAAAGCTTGGGGCAGTATGAAAATTAGGGCGGGGCGGATGGGGATGATAATCTAGCAATTAATTTATTATGTATGGCCTAATTGTGATTGTTTAGGGAATTTTACAAAAATAAAATGGAAACGAAACAAAATTATTACATTGGGCAAGTTAAAAAAAATACACATTATGCAAGTGCTTCTGATTATCATACATAGTTTATATAAGGCCAAATAAAATAAATGCTATGTTAACTGTTTCCCGACTCGATACATTTTATTCCTTAAAAACAACTACACTTTTTCTTTAACTGGCTCTGTATTTGTACTTGTATAAGATTTTTTTTAAACTGTAATTTACTTGATTGTTTGTCTTTGATTATTAGGTAGGTGTCTAAAAAAATAGAACGAAAATAAAAAGTCTACCAACCCATTTCTGTTCTAGAATGAAACAGTAAACACATCACTCATTTTATTTGGCCTAAGCGGTATAATGAATATTGTGCATGGCAAACACTGTTACCTGACTAGAAGATTTTTCTGCACTGTTAACATAACCTGGACATGAAAAATCCATCCATACAGGTGTTAAAATAGTGCAAGTCCGAGGTCCGATTTAAACCCATTTCTGCATAGCCATTAATGAAACCATTAACCAAGAGTTAAGCTGCAGTCAGAGCTGGCCAAATTTTTAATTTATTATGTGCAGTTCAGTTGAAAAATAAAATAGATGAGTGAAATATATGTACATCACACAATTAAATAGGGAAATAAACCACTTTGATTTACGTATATCAAAAATTGTATGTTGGAAATCTTGGGGATCAAAGAAGGACAAGAGAAAATTATTGCTCAATCGCAGCACTTGCTGAGACGTGTATTCTTCGCAGTTGTTCCATTATAATATCAATCGATTTCAGAAACTAAATGTTTATCTTCCGTAATAACTTTGTCCGTAAGTTGGATATCTGAACACAGTCAAACCTGTCTTAAGCAGCAAGTAATGGGAAGGAGCAAAAATGACCTCTTCAGACAGGTTGCTGCTTGATACAGGTTAATTTGCTCTGAAAGCATAGAAATGTGAAATAGCAAATATGGCTGCTTAAGACAAGAGGCTGCTTAATAGAGGTGGCCACTCACACAGGTTTGGCTATATGTAAAAAATATTGACATATGTCAATAGTAGATTCAGATAGCTGGCTGATGTACATTGTCTGACTCGGTGAATGAGTATAAAACACTCGTTCCAAATGGAAATGGAATTGTCAAAAAATAATGAGTTGAAGGCACAAATTGAGTTTTTTTTTGTTGAGGATATTAAATAGCATCGTAAGAAGATTTTTCTACACTATAATGGTAACCTAGCAGTGTTTTTTTTTCGACCATTTTTATAGCCGTTATTGGGTCATATTCCAAATGGCAAATAGTATCTTTTTTTCGCAATTGAGTGGTAAAAATTCCCAATTGAAAGCTTCAATAATTGTAAATTGAAACTTGTCATAATTCCTTGATAAAATAAAAAAGATTTCCCCATTCTGAATTGAGTAAGACATATTCCTTTAATTAAATGGCCAGAGGAGCAAGTGTACACATTTTTATGCAGTTAAACAGTATATTTAATGCAAAAGTTTTCCCAATATTATTGAAAATGCCGCTAAAATTCCCAATTCCAAGGGTATGGGTCATCTTCCCAAAATGGAGGAAAAAAACACTGCCTAGACATGAGAAATCCATGCATACAATATTAGTTGTGTGGTTGTATTCTTCATGTCTGAAGGTGAAGGTACAATGTACGTGTGAAATGGGTTGTTCCTGTAAACATAGTATTATTTTATTGTTGATAAACTGTAACACTTGATGTTATAACCACAATTGTAACCACATTATATGGTAGAAGCATCTTTCACAGTCGTGTTACCGTAATCTGGTCTCTCACCACTGATTCAAGTGGGAAAGTTATCAGTTACTTGTGGAAACGGGTGTGCTTGTGAACTGGTTAACCATTCCAGGATCCCAGGAACAAGTGGTTAGGTAAATTGATCATCTGTAAGCTCCCAATGGCATAAAAATGATGGTAAACAAATATCAAGATTTTATGCTTTTATGAATAAAAAGTGCTTTACCGTATCCTACAAGGTTTCAGTATTGCAGAATGTACTGTGTTTTAATAGAGGACGCTAGAATGCCATGTTCTTGTGGGCATGTTTATCATTGTTTTTCTGTAGTTTTGAAATTTATATATTTACCACATACTTTACTTTGCAGGAGTGTAATAAACATACAACAATTTTTTATATTAACCTTGTGTATTTTTCCAATTCGTTTAATAAATTCAATAATGAATAAGCATTCGTGTAAGATCCTCTTTCTCTCTCACAGTTATGTGTATTTACATAGGGAATGTGTAGTAAACACTTAGATGAGAAACATATAAGAGTATCTCTGAAAGTGAACTCACTGTTTGAAATTGAGTAGACCACAATATTCTGGGGGTGGTTTATCTGCCCCATCATTCACAGAATGACGAAGGTGCATCCAGTCTTACCCCTGTCCATCCGTTCGTTCATCCGTCTGAGGTAAAACAACTGTTTCTGACCAATATCTTCTAAAGGGTCTTATGTATTTAATTAATATTTCACATGTACCTGTACAATTATAAAATACAGGTGAAGCATTTGTCAATGTCTGTCAGAATTTACAGGAGTTGTGGCCCTTTTTTTTTATTAACATTTCGGTAGAAAAAAAATAGTTTCTTATTAATAGTGAAGACATTCTGGTTGGCAGGCACACATCTAGTTTGAGATAATTATGTGTGTAATGACTATAATTACTCAACACGAAAAAAAACAAACCAAAAAAGACAATTTTAGTTCACTATCTCCAAAACCATGTATCTGATTTTATGCTAAATGTTAGTTTATATTATATGCATGCTGTTTTTTGTTGAATTTTTTTCAAGTTAGTGTTTTTTTTTCTGAAGTTGAGTTCACATGTTTTTTTTCTGAAGTTGATTTTAAATGTTGCACAAACTGTTTATTATTGTAATATGCAGAGATGGTTCATTTCAGTTTAACAAGTTAAAATATTTTTTTTAAAATTAAATTTTTTAATTAATACATGTATTGTTCTTTATCCAATCTTGAGAAAGGTTGCAGTCTAGTGATATTGAAGTTTGTTATGACCAAAACCCTCCGTATAAAAGTAATTGGGTATTAAGCGTTACTCCTGTCTGTCCGTTTGTTCGTCCCTCTGGGAAGTGCTTTTCTGTTTAGAGTTTCGGAAATGGTCCATTTGCATAATTCATATTTCGCATAAACCAGTATTATAAGAAAGTATAGGCCAAGTTCAATATTTGTTAATGTCGGTCAAATTTGATAGAAGTACGGTCCTTTTTTTACTTAATTTTCGGTAAAAGAATCTGTTTCTGACCAACATTGGGGGCTTTGTGTGTCAACAGACACAGTTTTAGTGTATACATGTGTTGTTAATGGTCATGTGTGTGGGTGTATTAAGTATTCTATAATAGTGTGGATGTGTGGGATGGGGAAGCATAGTTGCCCCAATACTACAGATATTATGTGCATTACTTGTATCTCATTAACTTAAGAATTTAATTTAATTATTTTATTAACATTTTGAAGCTTTGCATTTATACTATTTAGATAAATAGTTTTAATGTTTACTTTCATTTTGCGCAAGTACCTGCGGACGTACATGTAGAACAGTCATTTCCAGTTTGTTAGGATCAGCAGGGTTCTACAATTGAGTCCTCAATGATCAGTTAGGCTTTGTATCAAGATCACATAGCAAGGTCACAGATAGCTCAGTCGTAACAAAAACAACGTATGAACTGTTGTTCTTAAAAAAAGCTTCAAGTGATATTTTTGAATCATTTTTTTCTGCTGAACTTTTATATTCTTAACTGTCTTTTCTGAACTCAAAAGCACATTTCAACTTTAGATTAAAAAATGAAATATAAATCTCAAGTTAAAATTGATAAAAATTAAATTTTAGATATCAAAATTCGTGAAAATATTTTGTGTAATGAAATTCAACTTATTTATATACTAGGTACATGTAAGGTGTCAACAGTTGTAAAGACACAATGTTGAGCCATTTATTAAAACCTTGATAACAGTATCTATAGGTACCTCTTACATTATTTCAAAATGCTGAGAAAATTGTATTTCGTGCACACATTGGAATTATTCGGGATTTGTATGTAGTAATTTGAAATTGTACATGACTTACATTTTAACTAAAATCGGTCCAGACTGTGAAGTTAGAGCTTAGTCTATTCTCTTCAAATAATTGAAGAATGACAAAAATTAAGCTGACTTCTCCTTCAGTTTTAATAATCATATTCAATTTTCACTAATACAGCAGCCACTCAAGGAAAGTAGCAAAAACGACCCCTTAGCACAGGTGGCTGCTTAATGCAGGTTTACTAAATTTACTAAATTACTTAAATCATGAAAATGGTAAATAGAAAATAAGGCCGTTTAAGACAACTGACCACTATACAGGATTGACTGTAGATTAAAATTACAAAATTTGTTTTAACAACTGTAAAAGAAAACAGCAAAACGAAACAACAGAAATATAAGCGATCATTCAGTAATGTCGAGGACCTACATGTATATAGAAGGATAGGAAACTACCACCTCCCTACTAAATGGTGATAAAATAGCATGCAGGGAATTGATAATTTGACAAATTTATCATTCAAATTTCACAGGCAACTGATTTCTTTTACATAAAATGTATGTAATCTAAGATGTCTTGAGCACACACTTGAATTTGAAATATTGCAGTTTGAAATAGAATTTCATGTATTTTTCTTCATTTTTAAGTTGCAGTATACAAATATGTAATGGTGAGCACACTTTGATGGGAATCATCTCGTTTTGTAGAGACTCCCATTGTACAAAGAAAGAATGTTGATTTGTATTTCTGAGATGAATGTAAGTTGGTATATTTGAAAAGAGATTTCTCGAGATTTTGCGTGAATGCACGAGTGTTTAGAACATCTCAATCAGTTGCTTTTTCTTCTCTATATAAGGCCTTGGTAATATCAGTTTGAAATATATTAAACAGAAAGCACGGCTCTTGATTTATATTGAGGTTGTACAGCCCTTTGAGTTGTATGGAGAATATAGTTTTTATGTTTTCATTCAAAAATCTCCTGCAGGAAAGTAAATATATCTCATAAATTCCAATATCACTTATGTAATTTTTGGCCACGTCGCCTTTAGCAAAATGAAAAGATATTGTCCAAGCTAAGTGACATCCATTTTAAATGACCACCCCCACCCCCCTGCCTGCAATACAAGTGATGTTTAAAAATGGATGTTACTTAGCTGGGACAATATCTTTTCATTTTGATAAAAACCATGTAGCCTAAAATTTCATGACAAGTGATATTGGAATTTATGTGATATAAGAAAAAATAGAATTTTGCTTGTTACTAAAAATGTTTTGAAACCTTGTTTACACAGAGACCTTGTCACGTTGGTGCAAGAGCTCATGAATATGTATTAGGTATAACATGAATATGTATTAGGTATCATGAATATGTATTGGGTATTACATGAATATTAATTTGATATAAACAGAAAAATACATGTAGTGTTGGAGAATTATTATAAACAATAAAATGTTGAGTTGATAATTTGACATGTTACGCATTTAGTTTTATATAATTGTTTGAAACTTTTCCTACTGTGGTCTGGGATTTCAGTCAAGTACAGTCGAACCTGTCTTAAGCAGCCACTCGGGGGGGGGGGGGAGCTTTTAAAAGGCAGGTGGCTGCTTTATACAAGTTGATAAAACTAAAAAATATAAAAATGGTTAATGTTACATGGCTGTTTAAGACGAGTGGTTGCTTAATTGAGGTGGCCACTTACTGCTCAGTCAAACCTGTCTTAAGCAGCCAGTCATTGGAAAAAGCAAACATGACCTCTTAAGACAGGCTGTTCCTTAATACAGGTTAATTTGCACTGAAAGCATAGGAATGGGAAATTGCAAAAGTGGCTGCTTAATAGAGGTTGGCGCTAACACAGGTTTGACTGTTTATAGTATAGGCAATGGTAAATGTTAAACTTCATATCTGCTATAAACTACTGGTGACCTAACACTATAACGTTTTGTATTACTTGGTGGGGTAAACCGGTGAAAAGGCCATTATGTGTGTATATCTGTTTACAATTGTGTATATATATTGATGTAAATAGAAGTATATCTGTACAGAGAAATATTATGTTGTCACATAAGAAATTAAAATTTATGTATGTAAAACAGAAGTGTTTTGTTTCTTATTTATTATAATCCACTCTGACAGTAAGTCGACTACAGGCTGCGTGGTGATTGATATACGACATTGCGTCATTTGTCTCTCACCGCTTGTTTAAGTGGGAAAGTTATCAGTTTCTTGCGGAGATGGGACTGATCGTTCGTTCACCCTCGCTGGCATAAAAATTATGCTAAATATTCAATCAATCTGTCTGACAATAAGTGGCCGTAATAAGATTGAATGTTTTTTTTTATCATTTTGTGCCATTAAGGAATTACAGACGATCAGTTTACCTAACTACTCTTTCCGGAGATCATAGGTTAACCAGTACTCCAGCACAACCGTCTCCACAAGTAACTGTTTCCTTTCCCACTTGAATCAGTGGTGACACAAATAAGATTGAGGCACAATGGCAATCGTCACACGGGCTGTGGCTGGACAGGTATCCGAACTTGCGACACCTGAATTGATATCGGACGCGATACCGAATGAGTTAATTGGGCCCGGCCCACGGTAATAAGTTTAATAGATCGCTTTTTAGTTCACATAAGCTAAAGTCTCGGGGGTGAGTTTCTGACCACTGCTGTCTGTGTGTCTCATAACTACTTACAAAACATCTGTAACCAAAGATATTGGGTCAAGTTTGTTCAAAATGTTTCTTCACATATACATTAAACATAAGAAAATGTTTGGGGCTTGGAGTAAAAAAAAAGGGAAAACACTATTGCTTTTACCATTATCCAGAACTGCAGCGATGGTCTAGTGGTAAAGTATCTGTCAGATAGTTGTTGGTGCGATCCCCAGGCTTGAAAAATGGTACTAAAATATTTTTGCGAAGTTATGTTATCTTATTTTCACATTTCAATATATTTAAAGTAGTCCGTTTGTTAAAAAAGTGTAAATTGTCACGCTGAGGAATTCGTGTTTTCGTGCTTAGTTTGGTATTGTTTCAAAAGTGCTGAGTTGACCGTTATTATTGCACTGTAAATTGTCTTTCAAACACTCAGTAGGCAATATAGAAATTATTTGTTTGATGCAACCATTAAAAAGATAGCAAAATAACCTGTGGGCCTTCGTGATGTCTGCAGCGCAAACTAAATACATATTATAAAAAAACTTTTATATTTCAGCTTTATGGATTTGGTCTAGCTGTCTGTCTGTTTGTCTTTCCGTACACACAAATGGGTAGTTAAGTGTCTAAGGTTTAGGGTTAGTAATTTTTATGGACAGTTGAAAAGCAGTTGAAAAATAATTACGTGGCTGTTTCTAGACACTTAAAAACAGCTTTTATGTGGCTTTTTTTCTTTTACGTTGCTAAAATTTTCTAAAATTTAGCCACACAAGTATACGATTGACGCAAAGAAGCCACTTAAATACCCATTCGTGAGAACGGCCGTCCTTCCGTCCGTCTGTCTGTCTCTGCTGTAGCTATTTAAGGTGTATACAAGCACTCTGTATAGTTAATATTCCTTTCATGACTTTTCGTTTTAAGTATTGGTTGGAATGCACTGGAGAGAACAGATAATGGGGTCGTGGAGTCCCCTCTTATCTGAAGGACAGTACCACGAGTGTAGTTTCATGTGAAATAACGCGTCCGTCATTCAGACTGCAGTCATGATCGGAACAGTGGTTATATTCTTGACTTTGTTGTCAGCGTGTAAGTAGATACTAGAACAATTTAACATATTTTAAGTGTTTATATTATAAAAAACATATAGTATATGTGTAGATACTAGAACAAATATTTAAATGGTTTAGAACTGAGCATTTTCAAAAATCTAAAATAAAGTATCCCTTTCAGCAGAGGTTCGAAGTTTTTTACAAATCAACGGCATTGAATGATTTTATATATAGGAATATGAAAAAACGGAAAATTTTCATTTGTGCAAAAAATGTTTAATTTGAGATCTTATTCGTTGTTAAGAAATAGCAAATAAGATTTAGTTTAATAAAGAGGAATAAATTTACATAGGTGGTCAGGGTCCGAAAAGTGATAAATTGAAACGTTTATAAAAAAAACTCAACAAAAGTAAGTACAGTTTCTTCATATTTGCTATAAATTATCCCTCTGAGTAGGGGATTGCAGTTTGTATAAATCAGATGCCTTTGACGTAAAGGGAGGAGTTGATTTAGGAATAATATGGGAAAGCCATCGTTGGAACCCACTGGTGTCAATTCCGATACTCTCCATACATTACCCGTGGGAAATTACGCTAGCTCTGCGTTGTTTTATTTGAAAAGAACAGAACAAAACACAGCTAACGTTAACGACGTTTGAATGGAACTAGCGTTGTGATTGGATAACGTTCCCTTCATGAAATCGTGAAGGAACCAATCATATCGCTGCGTTGTGACTTGGTAGAAACGCATTCTTAGTTGTTAAATGGAGAGTACCGGAATGGATTACATGTGGGGAATTCCAACGATGGGGAAAACAAAAACGGAAAATATTCATTTGGGCAAAAACTAGGTTCAATTTGAGATCTAAATGCCTATCTAGTAAAAGCAAATTAGAATGAGTTCAATAAATTTTTAATTTCCTTGAGGGATCAGGAACAACCAAAATTGTTAAAATTAAGATTTTTTTTAAAAAAAAATTTTTATCAACAAAAGTCTTGACATATGCGTATTATCCCTTATTATAAGTTTCATTGGTTGGTTTATGTTTGTGAAACCCGAATCTGTGCACAAACAGACTATCCCAGTCCTTGGTATCGCCCGAACCATGTATGTTCAACCGCTATGAATAATCAGGAAATTCTATGCCTGTCCTAGAATACACAGTAGACCTACTTTTAAATTAACACGCTCGAATCTTACTGCTGTGTGTCGGACCCGAGCGGAAGAGCTGTGTGCAATCTACAATCTTTGATTTTAGTCTTGATAATCTGTGACGTTTGCTATTCTAAAAGACAGTCTTGACAAATTGTGCATACGAAACGTTTGAATCTGGAAGAAAGAGCTGATTGGCTGAAACAAACGCAACTCTGAAACTGATATGTAAGAACATTTATTCCGACGGAAGTCATTGTATTTATCTTGTATAAGATATTTGTCAAATAGAAAATATCTGATAATAAACTTGAATAAATATATAAATAAACATCGAAATGGTAATCTTTTGAAATACTATGGAAATCTCCGAAAAGTTCCGATTGTTTGAATCAACCAATCAATACCTTAATCAGGGCTGCTTTCAGTTCGCTTAAACGTTTAATTTGCTTGCAAGCGTTTAATAACAGAAGTCATCTGAGCGACGTGTTCGCTTTAAATGCTTACTAATGAGCAAACTTATCTGAGAACTGTTTGCTTGTGTTTAATCACGTGACTTAAAGAGAAATGGAGGACAGCGTTGATGTAGTCCGATTTCCGTTTACTTTTGGTCGCCATTTGCGTTTATAAACAGAATGAACATGTTCAACCGCACTGAACGTAATCCAGGGGTCGTATTCACCGATCATTCTTGAGAATATTCTTAGAATTAAGCTTGAAAATCAAAATTTTAACCTTGGATATCTAGTTTACCGTGACATATAGAATAATTGTGAGAGTTTATTTGACTATATATAAGGTGCTCCTACATGCTTGCAATGTTTGGTCTCAAACAATTGATCTCTAAAAATTTCATTCTTGAGTTCAAGACTAAGAATTATCTTAAGAATGGCTGGTGAATACCACTCCTGGATACCGTTACATTTTGTTCACGATGGAACCTTTCAAGATGTTTGTCTTTAAGAAACGAAAGCGTCGCAGATGATGAGGACCTTGTTGATAAACATTGACAATGTATGCCTATACACTTTACTTTCAGCGGACTGTTTCGACTGTACTGGGCAGCCAGACGGTATTCAGGAAGTCGGCTGCAAAACCTATGTCACGTGCGCGAATGGCATAGCGACGACAACTGAGTGCGACTTCGGCCTTGTCTTCAACCACGAAATAGGAGCATGCGACTTGTCAGTACGAAATTATATTCGACGTATTTTTGGTATTATTATTGTTTTAAGAGGCCCCGTCAAGCTAACATCTCTGATTGTTTTACATAAGCCGTATAAATGCACACTTATATAAGCATGATAGTTTAGCCCAATAGACTATGTTGTATAGTTGTAGTTGTAAGGTTATAAAGTCGCTTTTAACAATTGTTCAGTCATATTGCGACGGTGTCTACTCCAATTAACCCTTTACTTCATATATACGCCTTTGGACGCCTATTATATAAGGCTTTTGAATTATTGGGTGAATTATGTTTAAATTAACTGACAGAAACTCTTCCTGCACTGTTTTCAAAGGCCTTCTGTGATTGGTGCGGGAAAACGCGTATCTATGGAGTAAAGGGTTAAGACAGTATTCTGAGCACTGGACGCATGGTACAATACCCCAGCCAGTCACATTATACTGACACCGGGCCGACCAGACCTATATCTACGCTTTAAATGCTATATGCGACAACTTCTACTACACTTTTTCAAGTCTTATGATCGGGTCGGGAATCGAACCCGCTAACTTCCGCATGCGGAGTGGATGCTCTACCACTAGATCAAACCGCGGTATGTCACTGTGATGTAAAACTCGCGATGAACTCGCATACTATTCTACATACTGTCTATTCTAAATTATTATTGAACACAACAAAACAACAACAACACGAAAACTGTTTATTCATGATTATAACGACGAACAAGCCAGCGTGTTCTTAATATATCCTTATCACGACCAAATAAACTGAAGATTATTTATATATGCTTATCATTCACATATATAGTTCTACTCCTATTTCATTTTTTTTCATGGAAAATAGTTCAAGTATAACACGTTATATGGAAAATTCCACAAAACTTCTTACCGGCTTAAATGTTGATCTACTGTCTGGTTCCTGGAGCGATTTCATTGGCTGGCGGCCATTGACGTTCTATGACGTTCTATGTAAAATAGAATGTTCTATTTTGAAACATCTGAGCGATTTTATTGGCCAAGAAAGTAGGACAGCGTCTTATTTATTCATACATTTCAACTGAATAGAGTTAATAATCACAATGCGCATTTGAAAAGAGTACACTAACGTTTATCATCACGTGGTTTTATGATTTTGAGCGTAGAGTCTCCAAACGGATATTAATAATCGAATTTTTATTTACATCATTATTTGTTTCTTCAATATTTGGTATTTAATCAAATATATTTAGTTACTGAATTGACGTTTTGTTTTTCACCGAACTCTGACCTTATCTTCTAAAGTATCAATAATTGGACTTTTTGAATATGTGGAACTCTATATATTCTTTTAAGTCTTGTTCATCTTGGTCTCCTTCTTTTTCTATAAAGTGTTCGTTCTGTCTCTCTGTATTTGTATACTCAATTTTATTGTTTAAAATAAATCGTCTTAATATAACATTAATAAAATAGGATATAACTGAGATAACTAGAATGGTGTATGAAAAATGTGTGGCTAAGATAGCAATAATGAAGGTAGTGTAGAACGAAAACACAAATGTAACACAATTGGAGTATGAAGTGAGAACGGAAAGAAACACAGATAACACGATTGGAGTATGGTGTGAGAATGGAAAGAAACACAGATAAGACGATTGGAGCATAAAGTGAGAATGGAAAGAAACACAGATAACACGATTGGAGTATGATGTGAGAATGGAAAGAAACACAGATAACACGATTGGAGTATGATGTGAGAATGGAAAGAAACACAGATAACACGATTGGAGCATGAAGTGAGAATGGAAAGAAACACAGATAACAAGATTGAAGTATGATGTGAGAATTGAAAGAAACACAGATAACACGATTGGAGTATGACGTGAGAATGGAAAGAAACACAGATAACAAGATTGGAGTATGATGTGAGAATGGAAAGAAACACAGATAACACGATTGGAGTATAACGTGAGAATGGAAAGAAACAAAGATAACAATATTGGAGTATGAAGTGAGAATGGAAAAAAAGAAAGATAACAAGATTAGAGTATGAAGTGAGAATGGAAAGAAACAAATATAACACAATTAAAGTATGAAATGAGAATGGAAAGAAACAAAAAATAACACGATTGGAGTATAAAGTGAGAATGGAAAAAGAAACAAAGATAACACGATTGGAACATGAAGTAAGAATGAAAGAAAAAAAGATAACACAAATGGAGTATAACGTTAGAATAGAATGAAACACAGATAACAATATTGGAGTATGATGTGAGAATGGAAAGAAACACAAATAACAAGATTGGAGTATGACGTGAGAATGGAAAGAAACACAGATAACACAATTGGAGTATGAAATGAGAATGGAAAGAAACAAAAATAACACGATTGGAGTATGAAGTGAGAATGGAAAAAGAAACAAAGATAACTCTATTGGAGTATGAAGTGAGAATGGAATGAAAGAAAGATAACAAAATTGGAGTGTGAAATGAGAATGGAAAGAAACAAAGATAACTCAATTGGATTATGAAATGAGAATGGAAAGAAACAAAGTTAACACGACTGGAGTATGAAGCGAGAATGGAAAGAAACAAAGATAACACGACTGGAGTATGAAGTGAGAATGCAAAGAAACAAAGATAACAAGACTGGAGTATGAAGTGAGAATGGAAAGAAACAAAGATAACACGACTGGAGTATGAAGCGAGAATGGAAAGAAACAAAGATAACACGACTGGAATATGAAGTGAGAATGCAAAGAAACAAAGATAACACGACTGGAATATGAAGTGAGAATGCAAAGAAACAAAGATAACACGACTGGAGTATGAAGCGAGAATGGAAAGAAACAAAGATAACACAACTGGAATATGAAGTGAGAATGCAAAGAAACAAAGATAACACGACTGGAGTATGAAGCGAGAATGGAAAGAAACAAAGATAACACGACTGGAATATGAAGTGAGAATGCAAAGAAACAAAGATAACACGACTGGAGTATGAAGTGAGAATGGAAAGAAACAAAGATAACACGACTGGAATATGAAGCGAGAATGGAAATAAACAAAGATAACACAACTGGAATATGAAGTGAGAATGCAAAGAAACAAAGATAACACGACTGGAGTATGAAGCGAGAATGGAAAGAAACAAAGATAACACGACTGGAGTATGAAGTGAAAATGGAAAAAGAACAAAGATAACACGACTGGAATATGAAGTGAGAATGCAAAGAAACAAAGATAACACGACTGGAGTATGAAGCGAGAATGGAAAGAAACAAAGATAACACGACTGGAATATGAAGTGAGAATGCAAAGAAACAAAGATAACACGACTGGAGTATGAAGCGAGAATGCAAAGAAACAAAGATAACACGACTGGAGTATGAAGTGAGAATGGAAAAAGAACAAAGATAACACGACTGGAGTATGAAGCGAGAGTGGAAAGAAACAAAGATAACACGACTGGAATATGAAGTGAGAATGCAAAGAAACAAAGATAACACGACTGGAGTATGAAGCGAGAATGGAAAGAAACAAAGATAACACGACTGGAATATGAAGTGAGAATGCAAAGAAACAAAGATAACACGACTGGAGTATGAAGCGAGAATGCAAAGAAACAAAGATAACACGACTGGAGTATGAAGTGAGAATGGAAAAAGAACAAAGATAACACGACTGGAGTATGAAGCGAGAATGGAAAGAAACAAAGATAACACGACTGGAATATGAAGTGAGAATGCAAAGAAACAAAGATAACACGACTGGAGTATGAACGAGAATGGAAAGAAACAAAGATAACAAGACTGGAGTATGAAGTGAGAATGGAAAAAAACAAAGATAACACGACTGGAGTATGAAGTGAGAATGGAAAAAGAACAAAGATAACACGACTGGAGTATGAAGCGAGAATGGAAAGAAACAAAGATAACAAGACTGGAGTATGAAGTGAGAATGGAAAAAAAACAAAGATAACACGACTGGAGTATGAAGCGAGAATGGAAAGAAACAAATATAACACGACTGGAATATGAAGTGAGAATGCAAAGAAACAAAGAAAACACAATTAGAGTATAACGTGAGAATGGAAATAAACACAAAAAGCAAGATTGGATTATTACGTGAGAATGGAAAGAAACACAAATAACAATATTGGAGTATGACGTGAGAATGGATAGAAACAAAGAAAACACAATTGGAGTTTGAAGTGAGAATGGAAAGAAACACAGATAACAATATTGGAGTATGACGTGAGAATGGAAAGAAATACAGATAACACAATTGGAGTATGAAATGAGAATGGAAAGAAACAAAAATAACACGATTGGAGTATGAAGTGAGAATGGAAAAAAAATAAATAACTCTATTGGAGTATGAAGTGAGAATGGAATGAAAGAAAGATAACACAATTGGAGTGTGAAATGAGAATGGACAGAAAGATAACACAATTTGAGTATGACGTGAGAATGGAAAGAAACAAAGTTAGCTCAGTTGGATTATGAAATGAGAATGGAAAGAAACAAAGTTAACACGACTGGAGTATGAAGCGAGAATGGAAAGAAACAAAGATAACACGACTGGAATATGAAGTGAGAATGCAAAGAAACAAAGATAACACGACTGGAGTATGAAGCGAGAATGGAAAGAAACAAAGATAACACGACTGGAATATGAAGTGAGAATGAAAAGAAACAAAGATAACACGACTGGAATATGAAGTGAGAATGGAAAGAAACAAAGATAACACGACTGGAGTATGAAGCGAGAATGGAAAGAAACAAAGATAACACGACTGGAATATGAAGTGAGAATGGAAAGAAACAAAGATAACACGACTGGAATATGAAGCGAGAATGGAAAAAAACAAAGATAACACGACTGGAATATGAAGTGAGAATGAAAAGAAACAAAGATAACACGACTGGAATATGAAGTGAGAATGGAAAGAAACAAAGATAACACGACTGGAGTATGAAGCGAAAATGGAAAGAAACAAAGATAACACGACTGGAGTATGAAGCGAGAATGGAAAGAAACAAAGATAACACGACTGTAGTATGAAGCGAGAATGGAAAAAACAAACAAAGATAACACGACTGGAGTATGAAGCGAGAATGGAAAGAAACAAAGATAACACGACTGGAGTATGAAGCGAGAATGGGAAAAAAAACAAAGATAACACGACTGGAGTATGAAGCGAGAATGGAAAAAAAAACAAAGATAACACGACTGGAATATGAAGTGAGAATGCAAAGAAACAAAGATAACACGACTGGAGTATGAAGCGAGAATGCAAAGAAACAAAGATAACACGACTGGAGTATGAAGCGAGAATGGAAATAAACAAAGATAACACGACTGGAGTATGAAGCGAGAATGGAAAAAAACAAAGATAACACAACTGGAGTATGAAGCGAGAATGGAAAGAAACAAAGATAACACGACTGGAATATGAAGTGAGAATGGAAAAAAACAAAGATAACACGACTGGAATATGAAGCGAGAATGGAAAGAAACAAAGATAACACGACTGGAATATGAAGCGAGAATGGAAAAAAACAAAGATAACACGACTGGAATATGAAGCGAGAATGGAAAGAAACAAAGATAACACGACTGGAATATGAAGTGAGAATGCAAAGAAACAAAGAAAACATAATTAGAGTATAACGTGAGAATGGAAAGAAACACAAAAAGCAAGATTGGATTATTACGTGAGAATGGAAAGAAATACAGATAAAAAATATTGGAGTATAACGTGAGAATGGAAAGAAACACAGATAACAATATTGGAGTATGACGTGAGAATGGATAGAAACAAAGAAAACACAATTGGAGTTTGAAGTGAGAATGGAAAGAAACAACGATAACACGATTGGAGTAAATTGAAATTGATAAACTTACGCAGTTTTACACTAGGTACATGACACCGGAGCGGGACAGCGAGATGCTGACACACGACATCGAGCGACGTCAACTTCCGACTCTACCTTTAGCACGTCAAAGTTTATCAAAACAGACGTAACCATCATGGCATAATTTAAACACCCAACATAGTAATACAGATGTACCCATCATGGCACTATACACACACCCACGATAGCAATACAGACGTACCCATCATGTCATTATATACACACCACCATGGTACAATACACACACCCACGATAGCAATACAGACGTACCCATCATGTCATTATATACACACCACCATGGTACAATACACACACCCAAATAGCAATACAAATGTACCTATCATGTACTATATACACACCCATGATAGCAATACAGACGTACCCAACATGGTATTATATAAACACCACCATGGCACATACACATATCCATAATAGCAATACAAAGTTAACGTGCCTGTCATTTCTATATATACACACCCATGATAGCAATACAAACGTGCCTGTCATTTCTATATATACACACCCATGATAGCAATACAAATGTACCCAACATGGTATTATATACACACCACCATGGCACTATATACACATCCATGATAGCAATACAGCAAAGCAAACCAATATCATCATGATACAATATAAGAGCCAGTCTGCGCATATATACATATTTAGACTGACAGATAATCAAAAAATCAATTTACAATTTTATACAGAATATTATTTGATATTAATGTTTAGTTGTCATCTATTCTGTTTTGTTTGATTGAGCTTAGCGCACCACATGGTTAAAGCATGTCACTATGGGTCTACCTATTGTGTACAGTACGCTTTATGACAACATCATTGACATTAAAATAGTTCAACATGTATAACAATGTGTTATGTCTCTTTGTTAAGACTATAACTGAAAAAAGCATGCACGGTTAGCTAACTGAAACTATACTAGCCAGCAAATAAAGCGTGGCATTTAGGAAAAATTGTTTAAGTCCGAAGATTTTGTTAGTATGGAACGAGACCTGTTCTTATCCTTGAAGAAGATTCTTCTATCTGTTGTCCATTCCTACGAGATTAACTTGTCTCTCACAAGCTGCCTGGCTTTGTGATAAAGTTAGTTTCGATGATGAGTCAGATCCTCATTAATAAAAACATGATGAAATCGCTTGTTGTCCTCGAGTTTGTATCTACCACTGAACAATTTGTCACGAGCTCGGTAAGAAGAAAACTTTTCGATGATGACCTTTGGTCTGCCGTTAAATGGCGCCGACACGATGTGACCTGTCAATCACAAGATTTGGCTATTTCAATAACAATGTTATATGTGCTCTCCTCGGGTGATTCGTGAAGGCCAACGATGCGTAAGCAGTTGCTCCTACTCTATTGTTCGGCTTCATCCGATGAGGTTTCGAGCTCTGTAATCCTGTCATTCAATCGCTTGACTTCAGCTGACAGTTTCGCGTTATTGATTTCAAGTTCCGATATTTTCTTGTTCATCGAAAGTGTAACACCTTCTACAATTGACTGTACAAGTGATTCAATCTGACATGTAAGGGTTCCTTTGACCATGCTGGCGATTCTCTTAAAGTCACTATCGGCAAGATGAACAGGCTTGGTTTTAAGTATCGGTGTTTCTATTATAGCTGATATATAGGAGTCACTTGCATGTTTATTTTTCTTCTCGGGATTTAGTTCAGCATCCGTGAATGGTGACGATAATTCCCGTTTCTTGGTGTTCATCACATCAACCGTCATTGGAGTTCATTCATTACACTGATCGGGATTCATTTTGGTAAACTTAGTGTTGACTAGTACAGAGTAACAGCAATGATGCGTAAACTTTGCTCTGCAGTACAGAATTTCAAATTTTCAGCGTGTCCCCTGTTCGTTCCACAAATTGTGTCAGTAAGCGCCTTATTCTGCCACAAATTGTGTCAGTTAGCGCCATATTCTGCCACAAATTGTGTCAGTAAGCGCCTTATTCTGCCACTAATTGTGTCTGTTAGCGCCATATTCTGCCACTAATTGTGTCAGTTAGCGCCATATTCTGCCACAAATTGTGTCAGTTAGCGCCATATTCTGCCACTAATTGTGTCAGTTAGCGCCATATTCTGCCACTAATTGTGTCAGTTAGCGCCATATTCTGCCACAAATTGTGTCAGTTAGCGCCATATTCTGCCACTAATTGTGTCAGTTAGCGCCTTATTCTGCCACTAATTGTGTCAGTTACCTTATTCTTCCACTATTTGTGTCAGTTAGCGCCTTATTCTGCCACTAATTGTGTCAGTTACCTTATTCTTCCACTATTTGTGTCAGTAAGCGCCATATTCTGCCACTAATTGTGTCAGTTAGCGCCATATTCTGCCACTAATTGTGTCAGTTAGCGCCATATTCTGCCACTAATTGTGTCAGTTAGCACCTTATTCTGCCACTAATTGTGTCAGTTACCTTATTCTTCCACTATTTGTGTCAGTTAGCGCCATATTCTGCCACAAATTGTGTCAGTTAGCGCCTTATTCTGCCACAAATTGTGTCAGTTAGCGTGATATTCTGTCACTAATTGTGTCAGTTACTCTATTACAGTATATTCTACTAAATTTAATTATATCATACAAATTTTCTAGTATAATCTTTTCTACCGTACCATATTCTATTCTATAGAACTATATCATACTCTAATACATTCTACTCTATGATACTTTATTCAATTTAATTCAATTTTTTTTCTATTCTATTTTATTTTCTATCATATTGTTATTATTTCATTCTGATCTATTCTACTCTGTCATTCTCTATTAAATTCTATTCTATTCTATCACACTCTGTTCTAGTTTACTCTATCATATTCTATTTATTCTATTTCTATTCTATTCTATTCTATTCTATTCTATTCTATTCTACCACACTATATCTAGTATATTCTATTCTTTTCTACCAAACTCTATATTATTCTACACTATCATACTCTAAACTATTGTATTCTGTTGTATTGTTTTGTATTCTATTATATTCTATTGTAACATAATTAATTATATTATATTCTACTATATCATACCATACTTATTCTATTCTGTTCTATTATATTCTTATCTATTCTATTCTATTCTATTTTATTCTATTCTATTCTATTCTATTCTATTCCATTCCATTCCATTCCATTCCATTCCATTCCATTCCACTGTACTGTACGCTACTCTACTCTATTCTATTCTGCTCTATTTTATTCTGTTGCATTGTATTCTATTGTTTTCTATCATACTTTTTCCAGTATATTATATTCTACTCTACCAAACTCTGTTCTATTCTATATTATTCTATTCTATTATATTCTATTCTATTCTATTCTATTCTAATCTATTCTATTCTATTCTATTCTATTCTGTCATACTATATTCTGGTATATTCTATTCTAATCTACCACACTATTCTATTCTACCCTATCATACTATATTCTATTCTATTTTAATCAATTCTATTCTATTTTGTCATTATATACTCTAGTATATTCTATTCTACTATACATTATTATATTCTATTATATTCTATTTTATTTTATTCTATTCTATTCTACTTTATTACATTCTACTCTACCACATTCTAATCCATTCTATTCTACTCTATTCTATTATATTCTACCATACTATATTCTTTTCTATTCTATTCTATTCTTTTTCTATTCTATTTTATTCTATTCTATTCTATTATATTCTATTCTATTTTATTCTGTTCTATTTTATTCTGTTCTATTCTACACTATTATATTATTTCTAACTATATTCTATTCTACTCTACCATACTTTGTTCTATTCTACTCTACCAAACTTTATTCTATTCTACTCTATTATACTATATTGTCTTCTACTCTATCATACTTTATTCTATTCTACTCTACCATACTTTATTCTATTCTACTCTATCAAACTTTATTCTATTCTATTCTATCATACTTTATTCTATTCTACTCTACCATACTTTATTCTATTCTATTCTATCATACTTTATTCTATTCTACTTTATCATACTATATTCTATTCTATTCTGCCATACTCTACCATACTTTATTCTATTCTACTCTACCATACATTATTCTATTCTACTCTACCATATTTTATTCTATTCTACTCTACCATACTTTATTCTATTCCACTCTATTATACTTTATTCTATTCTATTCTACCATACTTTATTATATTCTACTCTATCATACTTTATTCTATTCTACTCTACTATACTTTATTCTATTCTACTTTATCATACTATATTCTATTCTATTCTGCCATACTCTACCATACTTTATTCTATTCTACTTTATCATACTATATTCTATTCTATTCTGCCATACTCTACCATACTTTATTCTATTCTACTCTATACATACATTATTATATTCTACTCTACCATGTTTTATTCTATTCCACTCTACCATACTTTATTCTATTCCATTCTACCATACTTTATTCTATTCCACTCTCCCATACCTTATTCTATTTTACTTTACCAAACTATATGCTTTTCTATTCTATTCTATAATAATGATTCTAATATATACTATTCTACTCTATTATATTATCATACTCTATTATATTCTATCAAAATATTTCTGATTATTCTATACTGCTCTAACAAACTCTATACTATTCTATTCTATTATATTCTATTCTACTATATAAAACTGTATTCTATTCTTTTATATTATTCTGATTATTATTCTATTCTACTATGTATCGCTGCCTTTGCTTTTTTGTGAAATATCCGCATGTATTCGTTAAATGTGTGACGAATTAGCACGAATTTTGATGTAAAATAAATCAGCTTAAATCTCTTTTTTTTTAACAATACCGTTCTGCTTTGCTACTTTTCCACAGAGAAGCAAACGTGGGCTCGCCCTGTGGACTGGTACGTAAATGTATCGAAGATGGGACTTTTGCGGACCTGATCTTAAACTGTACTTCCTATTACACCTGTCACAACAACGTGTATTTCGGGCACAACTTCTGCGTTGAAGGTAAATAAAGTAAAGTTTTCTTTACTGATCAATGATACCGCAGCGGTGGTCTATAGGATGTGTTGCATGTAAATCCATAGTATAGAAGTCACCAAATTTAGTTGACACCAAATTTAGTGGTTTGGCAGAGGCCTTGATATTGTATCTGGCAACCACAACGAGAGCAATATAACGACAACAACAAAAACAACGACATCTAGAGCGAAAAGAACAACACAGCAACCATAACCACAACAGCAGCGGCAACAACAAAAATAACGAGACACAGAACAGAACAATAAGACCAATAGCAAAGACCATGACAAGTACGACCACAACAGCAAAGACAATAAGGAAAACGACCACAATAGCAAATACAATATCGAAAACGACCACAACAGCAAAAAGCATAACGAGAACGACCACAACAGCAAAACCCATAACAAGAACGACCACACCAGCAACATAACGAGAACGACCACAACAGCAAAAAGCATAACAAGAACGACCCCAACAGCAAAAAGCATAATATGAACGACCACAACAGCAAAAACCATAACGATAACGACCACAACAGCAAAAACCATAACGATAACGACCACAACAGCAAAAAACATAACGATAACGACCACAGCAGCAAAAAGCATAACGAAAACGACCACAACAACAAAAAGCATAACAAGAACGACCAAATCAGCAAAATCGAGAACGAGAACGACCACAACAGCAAAACTCATAACGAGAACAACCACAACAGCAAAAACATAACGAGATCGACCACAACAGCAAAACCCATAACGAGAGCGATCACAGTAGCAAAAATATAACGAGAACAACTTGAACAGAAAACACCATAACGAGAACAACCACAACAGCAAAAACGTAACGAGAACGATCACAACAGCAAAAACCATAACGAGAACAACCACAACTGCAAAAACATAACGAGAGCGACCACAACAGCTAAAACCATAACGAGAGCGACCACAGCAGCAAAACCCATAACGAGAACGACCACAACAGCAAAAACCATAACGAGAACGATCACAACAGCAAAAACCATAACGAGAACGACCACAACAGCAAAAACAATAATGAGAACAACCACAACAGCTAAAACATAACGAGAACGACCACAACAGCAAAAACAATAACGAGAACAACCACAGAAGCAAAAACAATAACGAGAACAACCACAGCAGCAAAACCCATAACGAGAACGACCACAACAGCAAAAACCATAACGAGAACGACCACAACAGCAAAAACCATAACAAGAACGACCACAACAGCAAAAACCATAACGAGAACAATCGCAACAGCAAAAACATAACGAGAACGACCACAACAGCAAAACTATAACGAAAACAACTTCAAGAGCAAAAAACATAACGAGAACAACAACAACAGCAAAAACATAACGAGAACCACAACAGCAAAAACCATAACGAGAACGACCGCAACAGCAAAAACATAACGAGAACGACCACAACAGCAAAAACCATAAAAAATACAACCACAACAGCAAAAACATAATGAGAACGACCACAACAGCAAAAACCATAACCAGAACGACCACAACAGCAAAAAACATAACGAGAACGACCACAACAGCAAAAACCATAAAAAGAACGACCACAACAGCAAAAACATAATGAGAACGACCACAACAGCAAAATACATAACGAGAACAATAACAACAGCAAAAACATAATGAGAACGACCACAACAGCAAAATACATAACAAGAACGACCACAACAGCAAAAACATAACGAGAACGACCACAACAGCAAAAACCATAATGAGAACGACCGCAACAGCAAAAACATAACGAAAACGACCACAACAGCAAAAACCATAAAAAGAACGACCACAACAGCAAAAACATAACGATAACGACCATTACGGCAAAATCCATAACGAGGACAACCACAACAGCAAAAACCATAACAAGAACGACCACAGCAGCAAAATCCATAACGAGGACAACCACAACAGCTAAAACCACAACTAGAACGACCACAACAGCAAAAACATAACGAGAACGATCACAACAACAAAAACAACGATATCGACATCGAGAGCGAAAAGAACAACAGGATCAATAACACAACATCCATTACCACAACAGCAGCGATACTTTCATTATGTTATAACAATTTTATTTTCATGATAAATGACTTGTATTCGGCTGAGCATTTAACTCAATCCAGGGATCGTAATTCGAATCCCCATCCGGCCACAGTTTCTGTGATGATTGATATATATTATCTCTCTTAATGAAATAAAAATACTATTTCACTGTATCTTCATGATCCAACGGGTTTTTATGTCTGTCTTTTATATATCGTATGAGTAGTTATAAATCCATAACTGGAACTATCAGTTCATGTATGTAAATTGTTCCTCCAGTCCAGGTGTGTGCAATGTATATCCATCTATTGATTGCATTGTAGCTAGGCGCGCTTGTCGTAGTCTGATCTGTACTTTTATGCCTGGTTATTCACAAAGAATTATCCCCATATATATATATATATATTTATAAATATATCGATCGAATTTTTACCAGGCAACCAATGTACGTCTTACTAGGTTGATGACGAATGTGCCGGTCCAATGGTTTGAATTATCGTTTCGTTTTCATTCAAATTGTCCTGGGTATATCACTATCTATACAAGTGCACCTTCTCAATTACAGGAACCGTGTTTGATGAGGATTTGAATATTTGCAGTTGGCCTTGGATGGTATCCCCTCCATGTGGCACAAGACAGTAAATACGCTTTAAAACTAGGGACTGTGAAATGGAATAATAATGAATGTATTTACTCGTAATAAACAATTTCATCAATTGGCTTATCATCTTATATTTTTTCTTGATTTTAAGATTTTATGAATGGCAGTGTATTATAAGATGTTATAAATGGCAGTGTATTTTTCTCACTAAAAATAATAATGACAACAACACTGTAAAAAACAACGACAGCAAAAAGAAAACAACGGCAACGGCAACGGCAACCACAACGCCAACGACATTAAGTGCGACAACGGCAAGAGATCCAATAGGGCCTGAATCGCTCTATTGGCAATAAATGGGCAGATGAATATTTCAGAGGAAATGAATTTTATAGGTCCCTCTTCAACAAATATTTTAGGGGAACTCAATGCAATGCTTCATGTAAAATATTTAAAGCCGAGGTATTAAACTTTCAGAGACAATGCTTTTTTAAAAGTTCGCTTAGAATGTGCTTTTAAGCCCAGTGGCGGGACATTTGTGGTTAAAGTACACTGGTTCAAGAACGTGTCTAAGATCTTGTGGTTATATACTTTTTACTGCTGTGCAAGTTTGGTTAAGATTCAACGACTAATGAAGGTGCTATCGCATCTACAACATTATCCCTATATACTATATAACTCTATGTAAAACAGTGACCCCTGTGACCCCTGTGACCCCTGTGACCCCCTTCCATCCATTTGACCCCAGGGACCCAACTTCAACAAACCTTTTAAGGGACCTACATGCAATGCTACATGTAAACGTCTAAAGTCTATCCCTTGAACTTTCAGAGAAAATGTTTTGAAGTATGTAATTACTTCTTCAGCAAATACTTTAGGAGACCACTATGCAATGCTACACATAAAATATCTAAGGTCGGCATTGCGATCGTCTATTAGTCATATAACTCCTATGCCAGTTTGGTTAAGATTCAATGAAAAATGAAATTGATATCAACAAAACCCATAAGGAGAGCGACCACAACAGCAAATAGCATAACGAGAAAGACCACAACAGCACAAAGCATAACGAAAACGACCACAACAGTAAAAAGCATAACCAGAACAACCATAACAGCAAAAACATAATGATAACGACCACAACAGCAAAACCCATAACGAGAGAGATCACAACAGCAAAACCCATAACGAAAGCAACCACAACAGCAAAAACATAACGAGAACAACCACAACAGCAAAAACATAACGAGAACAACCACAACAGCAAAAACCATAACGAGAACAACCACAACAGCAAAAACATAACGAGAACAACTACAACAAAAAAAAACATAACGAGAACGACCACAGCAGCAAAACCAATAACGAGAACAACCACAACAGCAAAAACATAACGAGAACGACCACAACAGCAAAAACCATAGCGAGAACAACCACAACAGCAAAAACATAACGAAAACGACCACAACAACAAAAACCATAGCGAGAACAACCACAACAGCAAAAACATAACGAAAACGACCACAACAACAAAGCATAACGAGAACAACCACAACAGCAAAAACATAACGAGAACAACTACAACAGAAAAAAACATAACGAGAACAACCACAACAGCAAAAACCATAACGAGAACAACCACAATAGCAAAAAAATAACGAGAACAACCACAACAGCAAAAACCATAACGAGAGCGACCACAGCAGCAAAACCCATAACGAGAGCGGCCACGGCAACAAAAACCATAACGAGAACAACAACCACAGCAAAAACATAACGAGAACGACCACAACAGCAAAAACATAACGAAAACGACCACAACAACAAAAACCATAGCGAGAACAACCACAACAGCAAAAACATAACGAAAACGACCACAACAACAAAGCATAACGAGAACAACCACAACAGCAAAAACATAACGAGAACAACTACAACAGAAAAAACATAACGAGAACAACCACAACAGCAAAAACCATAACGAGAACAACCACAATAGCAAAAAAATAACGAGAACAACCACAACAGCAAAAACCATAACGAGAGCGACCACAGCAGCAAAACCCATAACGAGAGCGGCCACGGCAACAAAAACCATAACGAGAACAACAACCACAGCAAAAACATAACGAGAACGACCACAACAACAAAAACATAACGAGAACAACCACAACAGCAAAAACCATAACGAGAGCGACCACAGCAGCAAAACCCATGACGAGAACAACAACAACAGCAAAACCCATAACGAGAGCGGCCACGGCAACAAAAACCATAACGAGAACAACCACAACAGCAAAAACATAACGAGAACGACCGCAACAACAAAAACATAACGAGAACAACCACATTAGCAAAAACCATAACGAGGATGACCACAACAGCAAAAACATAACGAGAACGACCACAATAGCAAAAACCATATCAAGAACGACCACAACAGCACAAACCATAACAAGAACGACCACAACAGCAAAAAACATAACGAGAACAACCACAACAGCAAAAACCATAACAAGAACGACCACAACAGCACAAACCATAACAAGAACGACCACAACAGCAAAAAACATAACGAGAACGACCACAACAGCACAAACCATAACAAGAACGACCACAACAGCAAAAACCATAACGAGGACAACCACAACAGCAAAAAACATAACGAGAATGACCACAACAGCAAAAACATAACGAGAACGACCACAACAGCAAAAACATAACGAGAACGACCACAACAGCAAAAACCATAACAAGAACGACCACAACAGCAAAAACATAACGAGAACGACCACAACAGCAAAAACATAACGAGAACGACCACAACAGCAAAAACCATAATGAGAACGACCACAACAGCAAAAACATAGCGAGAACGACCACAACAGCACAAACTATAACAAGAACGACCACAACAGCAAAAACATAACGAGAACAACAACCACAGCAAAAACATAACGAGAACAACCACAACAACAGAACATAACGAGAACGACCACAACAACAAAAACAACGATATCGACATCGAGAGCGAAAAGAACAACAGGATCAATAACACAACATCCATAACCACAACAGCAGCGATACTTTCATTATGTTATAACAATTTTATTTTTATGATAAATGACTTGTATTCGGCTGAGCATCTGACTGTCAATCCAGAGACCCATCCGGCCACAGTTTCTGTGATGACTGACACTATGATTTCGCTGTTTATTCATGATCCAACGAGGTTTTTATGTCTGTCTTTTATATACCGTATGAGTAGTTTAAAATACATAACTGGAACTATCAGTTCATGTATATAAATTGTCCCTCCAGTCCAGGTGTGTGCAATGTAAATTCATAGAATATAAGTATAATAAGTAGTATATGGTTGACACTAATTCTATTGGGTTGGTAGATGCCATTGTCTCGTAACTTTGGTTTATAATGTAACTCGGTGCACTCGCCGTAGTCTGGTTTGTAAATTTATGTCTAGTTTTTCTCATATAAATATTTCCATATATATATATATATATATATATATATGTATATAGGTATATATGTATATCATACATTGTGAATGTGCATCTGAAAACGACCCCAAATGTCTGTAATACCGTTGTTGTGATTTCAATTATCTCCCATTATGAAATAAAATTACTATAATTTCACAGTATTTTCATGATTTAATGGGTTTCTATGGCTGTCCTTTATGTAGTGTGTGAGTAGCTATGAATCCTTAACTAGGTCATATTCATATAAAGCTACAAGCTTATGTATTTTTATTATCCCCTAGGTCAGATTTGTATAACCATAGTATATAAGTCATGACTGACACCAATTCAACATAGATTTATTAGTATATTGATGGCTTACAACAATAAATTAAACTAATCTACACGGTTAATATTTTTTGTTCATTTATATATTTTTAATACCTATAATTGTGTTTAAAATTGATTTAACCACATCTTTTTGAACAACTAGATCTATCAGAAATAAAACGGTGCTAACGTTTGTTTTACACTCTTGTGAGAATAACACTTTAACTATAGAAATCGGCATCCCAAATAAAAATAAATTAACAAGTTATATAATTGCTTCTAAGATTTATTCGGATGTTTTCTTCTTCCAACAATAATAGGAGTGTTATTTTAACCATTTAATTTGTTGAAAATGATGTCAAATATCTCCCTCTAATCTCCTTTCTGAGGAATAAACATTATGTCGTGTGAGGGTCAACTAGATATATTTATATTTGTTTCAGAAATAGAGCGCAGCTAACGTTTGTTTTACACTCTTGTGAGAATAACACTTTAAATGTTGCAAAATCTCCTTCTAATCTCCTTTCTAAGAAATAAACATTATGTCGTGTGAGGGTCAACTAGATATATTGATATTTGTTTCAGAAATAGAGCGGTGCTAACATTTGTTTTACACTCTTGTGATAATAACACTTTAAACAGTGCCAAATCTCCCTCTATTCTGTTTTCTAAGGAATAAACATTACGTCGTGTGAGGATCAACTAGATATATTTATATTTGTTTCAGAAATACAGCGGTGCTAACGTTTGTTTTACACTCTTGTGATAATAACAATTTAAATAGTGCCAAATCTCCCTATAATCTCCTTTCTAAGGAATAAACATTATGTCGTGTGACGGTCAACTAGATATATTTATATTTGTTTCCGAAGTAGAGCGGTGCTAACGTTTGTTTTACACTCTTGTGAGAATAACACTTTAAATGGTGCCAAATCTCCCTCTAATCTCCTTTCTGAGGAATAAACATTATGTCGTGGGAGGGTCAATTAGATCTATTTATATTTGTTTCAGAAATAGAGCGGTGCTAACGTTTGTTTAACACTCTTGTGAAAATAACACTTTAAATGGTGCCAAATCTCCCTCTAATCTCCTTTCTGAGGAATAAACATTATGTCGTGTGAGGGTCACCTAATGACCTTTCACCACTGGGGTCGTGGGTTCGAACTCAGGGTCATGTGAAGTAACTTATGGGAGGAAAATGCGTGTCTTCGGATTTCATTCTGAGGTATTCATTCACCAATATATAACATGTATGTATCAGTGTGGCGTTAAACCCCATTTAAAACATCTTTTGGATATCAACTTTCTACGTTTTTAAACTACAGCCCATTGCTGAGATCATTCAAATACAAAGGGAGACACTATTGATAAATTTTCACCTAAATCAGTTTTGTAAAACGATTTATCCATTAGAATAATATAGTACATGGTGTGTGAAGATTCTATTTTTGTTCTGTTTTGTGATTTTATTAATACAGTTGACGTTAAGTATGTTTTATGGAGACATGGTGGTCTAGGGGTTAGCATGCTTGTATCAAGACCCAGAGGTGCTCGACTCGATTTCCGGTATGGTTCGTCTTTTTTATTTCAAACGCACTACCACAGTGCCTTATTCGGGCAAAGTGCTGTAAAAGCATGCAATCCTTCGGAATGGATTTTCGGAGGGGATTTAAAGCTGAGGGCCCGTGTGCAGGAAGATGCATACCTAGTGTGTGTGTGAAATATCTCACTGAACTTGTATGTTAATCAGTGATGCCCGTAAACCACCCTCGGAAACGAGGCGTCCTAAATAATCAAAAATTGATTGATGGAAGTATGAAATAAAAATTGTTTATATATCATATCCATTTGGGAAGGTTGTTAAAACTTCAATTGTATTGGTATGGTGAAATGAATAAGAAATCAACACTTTTTTAAGTTTACGAATTTTATTCTTTATTTGTAATTGTTAATATATCCAAGGACTTAAATGCTAAATGTTTATAAAATAGCATGCGAAGCCTTTTTATTTGGGAAACTAATCATTCAATCATTCAAATATCACATGCAACTGATTTATTTTACATAAAATGTAAGGTGTATGGAACCATAGATGTTTTATTCTGTTTTAAACACGCAAAATGATCCTGGCTTGAAAATATTGCAGTTTGAAGTAAAATTTCAGGTACTTTCCTTAATGTTTTAGTTGCCGTATACAAATATTGTAATCATAATTACTTTAACAACATTAAAGACAATTTGCTAGGAATTATCTCATTTTGTAGAGAATTCCAATGTGCAAAGAAAGAATTTTGATTTGTATTTCAGAGATGAATTGAAGTTAAGATATTTGAAAACGGGATTTCGCGAGAATTTGAGTGGATTTGCGAGCGTCCATAACATCTCAATCAGTTGCTTTTCAATCTCTATATAAGTCCTTGCTATATCCATTAAAACACGTGTACAGTAAGAATAAAATAGCAACAGTAGTAGCCGTGGAACAGGACAACAACCTCATTATCGTAATGTAAGACGTATCCAGTAACGCGGAGTTAATAAAGTATTAAACAAATTAGAGATTCCGTCCAGGTTAAAATGTATAATCATACATTATAACGTCATGTGCCTGATAAACTTGCATTGAAGTGATAAAACTATGTTTATCAAGGAGACAGTTTATCAACATAAATGACATGATTACATACTGTAGTAAACTGTTATGTTTTATTTTATATCGATTGTGAAACAATTTCTTACAACTTAGACAAATGACACTTGAAGCCTTCCTGGATAGAACCAGTACTATACAGTGATTATAAAGTGTCTTGCTCAATGACATCACATATGGCCATGGAGGAGGATCGAACCCATGGATCAGATGCTCAACCACTGGACCACGCGCTCTACTGTTGCTAAACTTTTATTATATAAATTATGACACACACGTGAAATGTTAAAGATGCCTCACCTATAAATTTCTATTCAATAAATGATAGAAAGTTAATTGAATCACAAAGAGGAAGGTCCCATTCGAAGATAATGGTTGATTCCGTCCTTGTAGTTTATGAATATACGGATCAAACATTTTCCGTTTTATTCGTCTATGCTTTACCGTAACCCGATACCGGGCAATGAGTGACTTAATCGGGCCACGATTTGGTATTAAGTCAACACAATTAAAGAATTTTACACTACGGAAACAAAATACAAAATAATTTATTGAACAGAATATCCATACTGCTTTTCTATAAATGTGAAGATCGAAAAAATATCAGCGATACAGGTGATACCTCTTTAATAAAAATATCAGCGATATAAGTGATACCTCTTTAACAAATAGGTGATACCTCTTTAACAAAAAAGCCTAAAATGAAGATATGTATTAATAACAATAAAATAGAACAAACACGTGAACATTAACTAATAGCATAATTACAAAAAACCTAAGATTACATAATAAAGATGGAAATTAGAGGATTTTGTCTACTTACAAAAATCAATATATTTAGATAGAAACCTTTAAGTTTATATACAAAAGGTACGAGGCAAGAAACAGACGATATCCCGGCGCTTTGATTATAACCCAATAATTCAAATTAAGGTTGTTTTTTTTGTAGACATTACAGACGATAGTTTTCAATCATGACCAAATATTTGCTAATGCGTTTACAAAATTGTGACGTGCTTCAGATGTGTTTCCCCAGATGACGTCACCAGCTCCGTTTGATCTGTTGGCTTAGACACATATTATAGCGCGGGGGTTAGAAGGCATGGACTATTTTAATAGATATATGCTCATAAATTGTCTCAGATTTAACATTTGCTTGAAATAAATGTTAATATACTTCACTAAATATTTTGAATGCATTTCTAAATTGTATATAGTTCATGAATTTTAACAAACATATAAACTTCGCTCCAAACCATTTTTAACCGGAAGTATTGCTGACCATGATATGTTTTCTTAAATAGACAGCACTATCTCTTGGATTCAATAAACCACCTAAACAAGAACACATCGAGTGACTGAATGCCGTTTCAGAGAAGACCGACCCCGATTTGTTACAGGTAAACTTCGGAATAAATTCCAGGTATCATGTTTAGGCCATATTTCAGTGCGTACCAGTGGTACGTATGCGCCACCTTGTGGTAACACGATGGTATGACACTGCCTATGTGTATGTAGTCAGTTGCCTAATAAAATTGAGCTGAGTTGAGTTGCTATGTAACAGACCCAAGCCGGGATAGCTGGTACTGTTTCTACAGACCAGGATTGTTGATTGTACGTTATCATTTAGACAGAGATGGGCGACTTTAAAAGCAAACTCAAACAAGGCACATCATCAATAAATAACTACAAAATTTAAAGTTATGAAGTATGTTTCGAAAATATAATTGAAATTCGTTAAAATTCATAACTGAGACCACAAACGCCGGTTATCCCAGTCGGTAGCGCGTCTGACCATCAAATCAGGGGTCGTGAATCTCCGCGCTGCCAAAGTAGCAATGATGATTGATATACGACATTGCGTCTCATAATCATTCGTCTCTCACCGCCGATTCAAGTGGCAAAGTTATCAGTTACTTATGGAGATGGAGTGTGCTCGATTACTGGTTAACCTTTTATGATCCCAGGAAACAGTGGTTATGTTAACTGAACGTCAGCGAGTACACAATAGTATAAACATGGCGCTAAATATTCAATCAATCAATCAATCAATCAATCAATCAATCAATCAATTTTACCAGTCATATTGCAGTATAAATGTTTAATTTAGATACATTGCAAACTGACAACCACATCTTTTCAATCAAATGTTTATCTGAATCTGAATATACCTAAACTCTTTTATGAATCAAAGGTATCTTGGTCATTGAAGTAATCAGGTCGAGGAATAACGGGGACCTGTACCACTAACATGAAACTTCTTAGTTTAAAAGCATCGTCGAATACCCGCGGGTAATCCATTCCGATACTCTCAATTTATCACGTGATTGATGGAGAGTATCGGAATTGGCACCCGCGGGTATCCGACGACGGTGTAACAGATGAAGTCACAAGATTCTGTATTCTTCTCAAACCATCTTTCACAAGTCTTATAAATTATATTCCTTTTAAAATAAAATCCAATAATTTTGCATAAATACAACGTCTGTAAGTGTGTCTATTACATAGAATATCGAACATGACCAAAACCGATTATTAATTTAGTAACAGTATATAAATACATATCAGTCAGGGTTCGTATTCACCAACCATTCTTGAGAATATTCTTAGACTTGAGCTTGAAATTCTAATTTTCAACCTTAGATATCTGGGTTACCATGACCGATAGAATAATTGTGAGAGATTATTTAACTATATATAAGGTGTCCCTACATGCTCGCAAATTTTGACCTCAATAAATGGTCTCTAAGCATGTTTTTCAAAATTCATTTTTTAGTTCAAGTGTAAGAATATTCTTAAGAATGGTTGGTGAATACCACCTCTGTATCGCCTTAAAAACGCGAGTTTGTGAATATTGAATCTATTTTTTTATTGCAGATCCGCCATCATTTTTATCGGTTCATATACATACATATATGTCGACCGCTACTTATTTGTTAGATTTATGTTTTAAAGTGGTACAGTTGTTGGAATAGAATTGAAAAACAAGGTAAGAAAGTTTTATCTTAGTCTATCATTCCTGTCACATCAAAATTTGACACAATACCAATACCTGCGTTTTTAAAGGCATTACGTATACTTGGTACCTTCAAGTGATACAATACCTGCGTTTTTAAAGGCGTTACGTATACTTGGTACCTTCAAATGATACAATACCTGCGTTTTTAAAGGCGTTACGTATACTTGGTACCTTCCAATGATACAAGAGATACTTTATATCGGTGACTTAATACATAGACTAGCAGGCTGTATCAACTCTTGGCTGAAATTTCGGGTGGCACCTTAAGTATTTCTTAAATAACTCTTTATACCTTGGTCTGAATTTAATAATTCTGCTACCAAAATAAAGCTGATGAAAGTGTATACTTTTTCCAATTGTCTTGTCAATTATTTAATACTTTCTCCTCAGTTTGAATTATTACGGGTTGAAACTAAGAATATTACGAAATATCTATTTTTTTTCAACACAAAAGATAGTGTACTTCTTTCAACAAAAACATTTTAACAACACATCATAGAAATAAGTTTATGTAGACAGATGAAGACGTAAACTATTCATGAGTGGCAACATTTCGAAATGGTCGTTTTAAGACAATTTTCTTACATTAAAATATGGACTAAAACTGAGAGAATGATCACAATAAAATAACTGTTAGTGTAAAAAATCTTCATTTCTTTAAGTTTAAAAAAGAAGATTTCCCGCCCAAAGTAACACTCAAGTTCTATCTGTTTGGTACCAAGCTTACAAAAATATTATTAGATGGTTCAGGAGGAGTAATGTTTCCAAGATTTGGAAAACGCCAAAGGTGCCTCCCGAAATTTAGACAAGCACCTGCAGTCACCCGATAATCTCTGTTTATATGCCTATGTTTATATTGTGCATGTGTAATTAACATGAGTATAAAACCACAAGCACAACACCTCATTAAAACATAAACACAAAGACGTGGGATATGCCTATCATAAACGTCTCACTACACAGTTGCGGCCCCTTTTCAATTAAAAAATAGTCCTATATAATTTGGTTGAACTATTTTAAATATGGTTCATAGTGATTTCTTGTTGCAGATGAGTTTACGTAAAGCAATAGCTGACATAGCATATGCTGTAATAAGACATCACTTGTATTAAAAAAAAAGTGACTTGTATAAGATTTTAACAGATGCATGTATTTATGAGCATGTATTTATGTCTTTAAAAAAGACAAGCCGGTCAACATACCAGTTATTGTGCATGTTTATGTATGAATACATTCCTGCTATGAAATAAAAAAAAAGTTTAAAATTCTATGTGAAAAATGTTGACCGTGAAAATAACATACCTTACTTTATATAGAAAAAAAGAACAACATTCAACTGTGGAGTGATACCTTACTTTATATAGAACTTAATATAGAACAAAGAACAAAATTCAACCGTGGAGTGATACCTTACTTTATATATAACAAAGAACAAAATTCAACTGTGGAGTGATACCTTACTTTATATAGAACTTTATATAGAACAAAGAACAAAATTCAACCGTGGAGTGATACCTTACTTTATATATAACAAAGAACAAAATTCAACTGTGGAGTGATACCTTACTTTATATAAAACTTTATATAGAACAAAGAACAAAATTCAACCTAGGAGTGATACCGTACTTTATATATAACAAAGAACAAAATTCAACTATGGAGTGATACCTTACTTTATATAGAACTTTATATAGAACAAAGAACAAAATTCAACTGTGGAGTGATACCTTACTTTATATATAACAAAGAACAAAATTCAACTGTGGAGTGAGACATAAACATGATCAGGAAATCACCAAATCGACAAATAATTTACAGAACGAAATAATCGTTTGTCAAATGACTAATTTGAAAAACATTTAACATTTCAAACGAGTTTAAACTTATTTATTTTACTTTGAATGTGAAACAAGTTCTTGCAACTTAGACAAATCAAGCTCGAAGTCTTCTTATGTAGAACCAGTACTTAAGCATATGCGAAAAACAATGTGTCTTGCTCAAAGACACCACACATAGCCGTGGTGGAGGATCGAACCCATGGCTCCCCGATCATGGGTTCGGTGCTCTACCACTGGACCACGTGCTCAACTGTATATATATATATATATATACACACAAAACAATACTACGCAATATAAAAATAGATATTATAGCAATGTACATAGTCATTCAAAATTGAATTATAAGAGATGTTTCATGAAATTAACAATACAAAAACAACATTACACAAATTTGCAAAATAAAACTACGCAATTGCTTTTACTATTTGATTTAAAATCGCAATAAAACTATAATTTATTTAAAAAAATATTTCTCACACAAATATAAAAATGATTCTATACAAATTGGAATATCGTAAAGGTAGCAAATAACAATACACATTCTATAAGAAGACATATACTTATCATCAACATTTATAGTATTGGGGGTCGAGTGGTCTGAGGCGCCGTATCAAGATCACTTACCTCTCATAGCTGAGATAGTAGGTTCGAGCCCCGCTCGCTCCAAAAACATTATGTTAGAAATGTTGCCAGTTACTTGTGAAAGGGCGGTGGGGATCATTCTGAAGTCTACCCCTAAACCATTCTCCCTGCTCTTACCAATAAAATTGGGTATGCCATATATAACCTGATAAAAAGGTGTTGTAAAAATATATTTGTAGTGATTAGTTTGAGATAGTATATATATTATCATTTAATACCAATGGCAATACGTGTATTAAGTTACAACAGCCTCCGACCTTAAAATAACATGAATTATTCAAACAAAAATCAGGGGTGGTATTCACCAACAGTTCTTGATAATATTCTTAGAATTGAACTCAAGAATGAATTTTGAATACACACTTGGATACCATTTTCAAGACCAAATTCTTTGCAAGCATGTTGGGACACCTAATATAGAGTCTCATAATTATTCTACCACCAACGGGTGGCTCGCACCTAATATATAGTCTCATAATTATTCTACAATCAACGGGTGGCTCGCACCTAATATATAGTCTCATAATTATTCTACCACCAACGGGTAACTTGTTTGATGAAACGGGAAAACTGTGCCAAATCAATTGTTCAAAACAATTTTCAAATAAAACAAAATTAATATATAAATAAATGTGTTGACTTTTCTGTTATAAGAAGTACTGCATCTAATGGTGATTATTAAAAATACATGTTTTGAAAATAAGGCATTTTGTTAAAAATATAGTTATGAAAGTAAAACATGTGTATTAGCATACAAATATTTATTAAGTAGTAGTTAGTATTGTAAGAATATAGAAACATGATTATTGATATTATTGTAATGAGTTGACATGGAGATTGTGTCGATTTCGATTCCAAAGTCATGGATTATAAACTATTATATGTAACATAGGCGTTAAGTTGATTACTCGGAACAAAAACTGATACGGGTATAAATTCAAGTGTATGCATTTTTGAAATATTAACATACTGCCCGGAGACCAAATAATTTTGTGAGATAGTTCACCTACTTAGATTGCTATTAGTTAAAACATTTTTGATGAAAAGTTAGAAGTGGAATATTCTTGAGAATCCCAGTAGCAAGGTCAACGCACGCATTCAGATTTCGTATATAAACTGGAATCTATTTTGAAGAACTTATTGTTATATTCGAATATGAAAATAGCGTTGTTGTATCTATATTTCAAGGCAAATAAATTAAATCATTTTAATTTTAATTACATGTAACTATCGTAAATGTTAAACATAGATAAATTAAATATTTACATATCTTGTAGCAATGTACAATTGTTAAATAATAAGCAGACATTACTTTTGAAGTTGAATGTGCTTAAATTAAATAACATTTGCTTAATTATGTTTACCTAATAATTCATAATGTATGTTTATTTAAATATATAATAAATAATAAAAGTGTTATATTCGAATCTGAAGAGCGGCGTTGTTTTTATATTTCAAGTTCAAGACGCCATCTATCAGTAGTGTCACAATTCTCCAAAACACATAATTGAATAATATAATAAACTTATCACGCCAACACCAGATTATTATAGCGAAGTTTCTGGATGGTGGGGAGTGTAGTCTAAAGGCACCAATGTTAAAAGATCACATCTAAGGTTATTAGGAATAAAGAAAAAAACAATACTCAAAATAGGTTTATATACGGAGAAACTGGCAGAACAGATTATTCAAACGATATTTCATAAAATAAAATACCGGTTTAAATATGCGCTTGGAATAATATATAATATACAAACACAATATATATGCAATGCTTAAATTGGAATCCGAATTACTAGTAAGCAAACCTAATTGGCTTTCAAAGGTTAAACAGTTACTCTCTTCATTCAGATTTTATGGTGTATGGCTGGCCCATGGGGTAGGAAATGTGAATCCTTTTCTTAATATTTTCAAACAGAGACTCATGAATATTTTATCTAAAACTGAATTGCCGAATTACTTGGCTCATCGCGAGCATTATTCTGCAGAATTGTATCTTTTTAGATTTTAAATTATATCTTGAAATATTAAATATCGAAAAGCTATGAATATATTAAGACTTTCATCTCATAGATTAGAAGTTGAGTATGGTGGATGGGCAAAACCAAACCATGTCCAATTTCAGGACATAGAATACAGACATTGCAATGTATAAGAATACGAATACCATTTTATATTTGAATTTGACGAATGACGAAAAATGTGCATTAAAGAGTTTTAACTGAAACTAAACAAGTTATTTTAAGTTTGTAGAACTGATAATATGTAAAGGCAAATTAGTTGTTAAACGGTTAGGAATTTATATATATTCGAATTAAGACTTGTCAATAGAATAACTATGTAACTATTCAAATATTGAAAACATAAGCGATTTGATTAAGCTTTATTATCTGTCAAAAATGTGTCTCTTACAAAATGTCTGCCATCTATACACTTACTATTGATTTGTGTATTATTGTTCATGGGCCATATTTAGCTTAAATAAATAAAGATGTTTGTATAAATTAAGTGATTTTATTCTAGCCTAGTTATTAGTCTAATTACTGTTGTATTGACTCAATGTCTTAGGCCTCGGACCAATATGGCTGTCCGAGGATAAATAACTAATACTTATTTTCTAGATAATTTATTTCCTTTCAACTGTGTTAAAGTGTATACTTTCTTTATTAATATAACTGAAGAACACACCTACTGCACTGACTATCACTAGGGTTGGGGATTCTGTATACAGTTTCCATGTCCAAACATCAACTTTTTCCATCCAACCGCATCTCTTTGTTTTGAAATTATACTCTTCGAAACATCATTTTAGTTGACTTTAATGATTCATAATTTGTCTTAAAGAAGTCATGAAATACAGCGTTGCTGTGAGAAGATTCACCTGGAGTATAATACAGGCCATTTAGGTTTGTAAATGTACAATCAAAGGGGATGACACTGTTGTAGCTGTAGTAGTGGCGATACCACCAACAACCGTGATTTCTCTCTACACACGCTCTGGTATCAGTCATGTCTCTGTCAGCGGTACTGAATGGCTTCCCAATGCTTGAGTAAAGACCTAGATATGATAATATATATAGTAACAAAGGGATTATAATTGAATATGAAATATTATCTACACTCAAGTAAAAATCGTAACAGTATAGGATATGAAAACGCTTCATATATAGCACGTGTGTGTATATTAATATCCTATAGAAATTATTGTATGTAGATGGTGTTGCTTGTTTATTTGAGATGTTACAGAATAATTCGATACTTCCAGCATTGGTGTCACTTTTTTTCATTTCAAGTAAGTCCACTCTAAACTCTGTGTTGCGTTTTCATATCTCATTTTGTGTTGCGTTTTCATATCTCATTTTGTGTTGCGTTTTCATACCTCTTAAATGTACGTAATAAATGAAAAAAAGTATACAGTTTGATTCTGGAAAATATGTAAACTATAAAATACTTTCAAAAAAACATTAAATTTAATGAATAATTAGTTATTTCTGAATAAAATTAAAATGCCACTAAAAGGCAAGTCGGAGAATAAATTGGCATTTTACGTACGAGAGTCGAGTTATAAGGAAGTTATATTACACTAGCTTTATATCAAAAATATGTCATGGGCTAATTACACATCTGCATCGTTGATAATGGTATATATAATTATATTATTAAAGAGTTTCGTAAAACGAGGAATGCATCAAATACAGCAACATATCGATAAAACATAGCATACGGGTCCATTAAAATAATACCAATAATGTACGTCTTGTTCGAATTCTAATTTACTATAAACTACTGACAAATATGTCCGTCTTATTCGAAATTTAAATTACTATAAACTATTTACAAATATGTCCGTCTTATTCGAATTCTAATTTACTATAAACTACTAACAATATGTCCGTCTTATTCGAATTCTAATTTACCATAAACTACTTACAATATAAGAATTCTAATTTACTATAAACTACTAACAATATCCCCGTCTTATTCGAATTCAAATTTACTATAAACTACTAACAAATATGTCCGTCTTATTCGAATTCTGATTTACTATAAACTACTAACAATATGTCCGTCTTATTCGAATTCGAATTTACTATAAACTACTAACAAATATGTCCGTCTTATTCGAATTCTAATTTACTATAAACTACTAACAATATGTCCGTCTTATTCGAATTCTAATTTACCATAAACTACTTACAATATACGAATTCTAATTTACTATAAACTACTAACAATATCCCCGTCTTATTCGAATTCAAATTTACTATAAACTACTAACAAATATGTCCGTCTTATTCAAATTCTAATTTACTATAAACTACTAACAATATGTCCGTCTTATTCGAATTCTAATTTACCATAAACTACTTACACTATACGCATTCTAATTTACTATAAACTACTAACAATATCCCCGTCTTATTCGAATACAAATTTACTATAAACTACTAACAAATATGTCCGTCTTATTCGATTTCTAATTTACTATAAACTACTAACAAATATGTCCGTCTTATTCGAATTCTAATTTACCATAAATTATTAACAAATATTTCACAAATATTTTCAAAACATTTTCGAGTTTATCTTCGTTTACGAATAAGGTCAAGTTAATGTCAAGTTAATGTCAAGGGATTTGTTTGACTAATTCCAATATTCAGTATCATAAGCTACTTACCTTTTTTTTTTTCATCTCCTCGTTCATAATGAAGGTTATAGTCTGGAGATGAAGAGATATTAAAGCCGTGGTATGTTTCATTAAATGTGCCGCCATCGGCCGCCTCCAAGTCCAAGCGTAACTCTGATCTTGCTTGCATTGTCATTCCGTGTGTGTGTTTTAATCCTGAAATAGCACGGTTTTTTTATTCATGTGTGTGTTTTATTCCTGAAATATCGCGGGTTTTTTATTCGTGTGTATGTTTTAATCCTGAAACATCACGGGTTTTTTATTCGTGCGTGTGTTTTAATCCTGAAATATCACGTTTTTTTATATTCGTGTTTTGCTTGATCACGCTTCTTAACTTATAACATATTTTGATATTTTTAAGATAATTTTATGATATTAACAAAATATGACGTTGAATTCCCGTGTATCTTAATAAGTTAATAAAATGACAGTCACGTGTACCATGTAGCGTTCTTTAGGTCTAACATAACGTGTAAATTATCTGTCCTGTTATGCAAGGTGTTTGCATTCTACGTTTTCAACTGTACCAATTATTCTAAGTATGAAATCACATAAACCCGCTAGATAAGTTTATATTATGCTTTCATTACGTAGTCAAATGGTAGGAGATGCTATATTCGACAAATATGGAACAATAAAACAGCTCTTGTACAATTTGTAAAATTAATTAATTTAATTGTATTAGTCATACCCAGCCAAAACTCTCCACTTAAACTGCCAAAGCCGTGCTCGTATTGCGAGAGGTTTCGGTAGAAATCCACAGAACCGTCGAATCTATACTGAAATACCTAAAAAATAAAACTCGTACCTATACTGAAATACCTAAAAAATAAACTCGTGTCTATACTGCACTACCTTAAAACAAAACTAATATCTATACCGAAAACCCTAAAAAATAAAACTTCTTTTATACAAACAAAATATTTTTATTGTTTATCAAAACGTTTGAAAGCATTTAATTTCGGCAATAAAAGAAATGTGTAACTTTCTGTCTTATGTTGCGGTACATAACATAAGCTAGATAAGAAATGTGTAACTTTCTGTCTTACGTTGCGGTACATAACATAAGCTAGATAAGAAATGTGTAACTTTCTGTCTTATGTTGCGGTACATAGCATAAGCTAGATAAGAAATGTGTAACTTTCTGTCTTACGTTGCGGTACATAATATAAGCTAGATAAGAAATGTTTGTAGAATGTCAGGTAAATTTGTCATTTAGGAGTTAGGCCAAAGACTCATTAGGACTGAGGCCTAACAGTTCTAGAGATATCAGACGGAAATCCGATATTCTAGTAACTGTGACGGTGACATTGACCTTTGACCTACCGTCCCAACAATAGTCCTGACCATACACTAAATTAACACAAAAAGTTACATGCAGCAATAACAATACATTTTCAACCTAAGATAATGTTGGAAAAAAACTTCGAACATTTCAAAGCTTCCAACACCGAGGAATACTCGTATATTATTGAATAAGATGTAAAGCATAGAGTTATCAAAAAATAAGTCGATGTTTAAAAACACGAAAAGTCCTGGAAATGATCTTATACTAAATGAACACATCACTGACGATGGTAAAGCTCTACACGCAGCAATAATAATACTCTTTAATAAGATAACACAACCTGAAAATATACCAACAACTTGGAAAACAAGCTTACTTATCCCAATACATTACGAAAACGCTAAACCGCAATGGGACCACACCAGTTATCGACCTATTTCGTTATTACCATGTCTTGGTAAAATGCTTGAAACAGTACTTCTGGGTAGGCTTAATTCGTTCTTAGAATCAATGAGAAAAATAGTTCAATACCTGTAACAACAAAGTTTTAGAAGGATTCGTTGCATAACAGCGGCATTCAATGTTCACAAAACAATATATGATCATTTTGAACAAATTATTATATTTTATGACCTACCTTGACATAATAAGCGCGTATGTTGTCGTCTGGCATGAAGGACTATTTGTTAAAGTAGGAAAAAACAGGGAAAATATTCAGATTATTACTAAATTCTTATAATGATCTTAAATTCTTGCTTACATGTCAAGGTACGACATAACTTACGGTAAAAGAAGAGCGCGGCGTCAGGCAGGGTGGAGAACTATCAACTGTTTAGTACCTAGTCTATGAAAACGAACTATTAAGGGACCTCGAAAAATTAAAACACAGTACAAGTCTTGTTAATAACAAACGGAAACACAATTTTTGCAGACGGCATTTCCCTTAGCGCCCTAAGCCCGGTTAGTCTACAACAATTACTTGACATTGATACAAATATTCAAAAGTATAAAGATTTGCTATCAGCGTGAACAAGTCGTTCTTAATGACCTATCATAATAAAAGAAAAGCTCCTGAACTTGAAATTTTGTTTGGTAACAGTAAGTTACAACAAGTTCACTATACAACTCATCTTGGTATTACATAAGACTCGAACTTAAAACTAGCTCGTTGAATATCGGGACAGGTGTCAAAAAGCATGATGTATCTAGATAACAGTGCCAGGTTCAATATGGAGTGCCGATAATTGTACTACGACTATAGATATGAACCACTATATTGAAAACAGTCCTGTATTACTCTCAAAAAGTGAATTTAGGAATATTGCTAATAAATCAATTGTAAGATATGAATCAATACTGCGGAAAACGCTGACTTCGATTTCGGCTACTTTAAACTGTGATGTACAGAATATTAAACCAGCTGTTGTTTATTAGATATGAATCATTTCGTTATAATAAAAAAGCAAACGCTTATACTTGGTCAAGGCCCGTAAGCGACAAAAACAAAGAATGTCCGTATTATGCTGTAGTAACTCATATTAACAGTTCGGACATTATTTCAAATTGTCTTATCACAGCTAATAAAAGAGATGCATTTTTGACAAAAGTATATAAATCTTTGAACAACCACACTGCTATCGACGAGATAAAGAACTTAAATCAGAAAGATTTAACGCTTAAATTACCAGCTGCTGAAATTGGTTCGGCTCATGAGACAGACGAGAACTGATTTTCAAGTTCATACTTGAATGCCAAAAATACTTTCTTTCAATTAAGGTTATTTTTTTTTTGCTTTTGAGAAAAGGTTTAAGCAAACTGGATGTACTTTTAGCAGTAATCGCTATACAACTATTAATTTACTTGTTCATATCAATGTAATGTAAATGAAATTCTGTTTCAAATTTTTACTGTTAATATCATTATAAACTAAAATAAAGGACTCACTGTCCAACCACCGCCATCTGTTGTCATGTCACAAAACACAGGTATCTCTTCCAGGGTGTGATGTAGTTGGACCATGTATACGCCGTTTGTGCTGCCAATGCCCTTGTGTAGGACATCGTAACAGTCCGAGACTATAACTGAATGAAGGTAATATTATATAAAATTGTTTTTGCCTTAGTAATTTGCTTAAATTTAGTCGCGTTTCAAAGGTTAGTCGGATAGATGTATCAACTAAATAGTAACACATTTTGTAAACTGAAGGACGTCCTTGAATTTTGATTGGCTGGAGTATGTTAATATAAATAACCCTAATGCATGTTATGTAGTAATTGACTTAATACAGGAATGCGATTTAGTAGACTGTTGGCATGACCAAAAACTTAGAATAAATACAATATACATGGGTAAAAAATACATATAAAAAGTCAAGATTAGATAATATTTAATCTCAGATTCATTATTAACAGATCTAGATGAAGTAAAAATAAAACCTTGCTACAAAACAGACCATTCATTAATTCTTCTAAAATTTGATACAATATATGTAACTGAAATTGAAGTAACAATATATCAACACTAATATTCATAACACTACAACACATAACAATATAAATGACACACTAAATAAAATCTTACATTTAATTATAAATGATCAATTATTTTTAGAAGCACTTCTTTTTTAAATGAGAGGGAAAACTATATCTTATTTATCTATTATTATTCTATGAAGAAAAGGAAAGGTAAAGAAGGAACAACAACAAGACAATACTACTATTGAAAATGGAACGGAAAAAAATATCAAAAGCTAAATGGATTACTGAAGTAGAAAAAGTGACTAAATAGTTTTGTAATTTATAAAATAAAAAAACTTTTTATCAAAAGCGATGATCAGCTTAAATACAAATAATGGAATCTTTATTAATATTAACTGAAGCAATGGCCTTTTAAACTTAAATTCTAATCGGAATTCAGCTTCCGTAAATTTGACTGATTTGCTTTCTCATCTTAATACGAAGGACTTATTACAAATGATGAAATGTTAATAAGTCCTAAAACTATGTCTAACAATAAGAGTCCAGGTTTCGATGGCTTTACTGTTGAGTTTTTTTTTTAATTCATTTGGATATATATAGGTCAATTTGTCTTACACTCTGTTTAATGTGTTTAATTAAGACAGATACATTATATTAAAAATACTTCTCACAAACTGGTCTTTAAGAATGTTAACACCATTAGGCAAAATTACAGTAATTAAAAGTTTAGACATGTCTAAAATTAATCATCTACTATTAGCTCTCCCAGACCCTAGCGCAAAAACTACCTCACACGGTTTATCGGGTAACATATATCGGTCCATATAGAGTATATAGGGCAGTTTTTACTTATGAATTGGTAACTTTTTTATAGTAACATGAAGTGATAATAATGTGGTCGAAATAAACGGCCGGTTAAAGAAGTTTTAATGTACATATACTTGAACTTACTTTGATGTAACGTTTATATGTGACACTCTAATAAACTATTAAAGTCTAAAAAGTCACTAAAGTTCTATTTATCCGATAACATTTTTGCAAACACATTTGGAAAGCCTAATTTATTACGGTTGTTCACATATTTTTTTTCAGTTCCAATACGGCACCAGAAAATCATAGTTTTCCATATATGTCCAATGTACAATTTGAAACATTATGAGAAGTGTATTTAAAAGCAGTTTACGTATCTTTAATATATAATGACATATTTTTTTTGCAATTAATTTCAAAATTTAGATATGCTTATCTTTCCAACGGTATATTTTTAAATTGTTGAATCAGTTGGGAACATGGTCTTTTTTTTTAACAAAATTATTAGTATTTTTTCTATTTTTTTACTTTTTACGTCCGCGAACAGAACCAGAACGATATTGGTCACGTGACTACCTGCGGGCGATAGTTGAAGGTCGCGTTTTAAGAGCTATTATAACTTTAATATTATTAAGAAATCATGCTGTTATACATATTATTAATGTATGTATAAATGTATCATGAATAGTGAAACTTTAGTAAATATTATTTATATTAAATAAAGTATTATTAATAATAAGATTGTTGTATTTAAAATAAACAAAGTAATTATGAAAGCAAGTTTATCAATTGTATTTTCACAGTTTTTGCAGCGCTAATTGGCAGCGGACCGAACCATATTGTCCTTAATGACAATTAGCAACAGTTTATACCTTCATTATGCCTTAGGGCTAAGCTGAAACTGTATATTAGGTTCCATATATATCAGAATCAAAGATATCTGCTTGTTACAAGTCAGTTGACACGGTGTCAAATGTTTGCACATAATGGCTTCATTTTTAAGAAATAAACCTAAAATTTACTATAAAATTCTACACGAAGGACAGAAGTTACCTGTCAGTCCTAAGTTACGTACAACAGAAATATCAACTTACAAAGAACAGTATTACGTCGAACGTCTTATATGGTCCAGGAAGAATTCAGCAACTAAAGTAAGTATATTTCTCTCTCACTCTCTCACTCTCTCTCTCCCTCTCATTCTCTCTCGTGCAATGCAGTATGTTTCTTATATCAGTTCTTAACAGATATTTTCATCAGATATTAGAAACTTAACTACATTCATTTCCTATTTAGAAAGGCGTAATTCATTTTTCATTATTGCGCCAAAACATAAGCTAGATGTTTAGGATAAGAGCATTCCTGTCTGATTTTAAACACTTTATAGCTATTCTTTATCCAACAATAAAATATTTCTTTTTCAGTAATGTACTTATATTGTAAAACAGTCTTAAAATTATGTTTTTTATTTCCGCCATCTTTTTGACTCAGCAACTTTTGGTCGTTATTTCTTCTCATTTTTTTTACCAAATCATATTTGGAATTCCCTTTCTTATATTTTTATAAATTTACAAAACAATTAATCGAAAGGTTAATAACAAAAGAGTTGTCTGATTTTAAACAGATTTTTTTTATCTTACAGTAAACTAGTTCTATATAGGCAATGAACGTATATTGTAATATTTTAATATGTAATAGCTGATGAATATATCTACATTTCTCCTTCATTTGGAGCATTTTTCTGAAATAGATTAATATGTAATAGCTGATGAATATATCTTCATTTCTCCTTCATTTGGAGCATTTTTCTGAAATAGATTATTATTTTATTTTTATGGTATGTTCTTTTTACGAAAGTTTTAATAATCTTTACGGACAGACAGATGCCATACAAAATGCTTAGAATACAAGCAGTAAAACTTTTTATATACTTATAACTTATGATAATCTGATGACCAACAATAGCAAAAAAATCCGATACGTTTACAACGGTAGAAACTTGACATATTTAAAATAAATTTTGATTTAGTATGTTTCAATAATTGTTATATATGTGCAGGTGTTAAAATAATTGTTTTTTCAACTTTCGTAAAATACAAGTACATATACATTTTTCAATGGGCCTGTCTGTTCGTTTGGTCTTAAGTTAATGTTTAATATTTTCCAGTATGAGATACATAATTAAATTTAACTAAAAGTCATCATTTAAAAAAATGTTGACACAATTTTTAAAAAGAACATTTTCGTTTAATCACCAGGTAATAAAACATTACAAAAAGGGGTAAGGTTCCTATTGGTTTTTAATTTATTGCCCCCATATAATGATAACCGTATAAACTGTTAAACTCTTAACGTTAGATGTACGTTATTAAAACCTTAGGGCCAAAGTACCAGTCGTTAAAATATTTTCACATTTTATGAACAAAAACAAATGTTAATTACGAGTAATGGTTTGCATTAATACAACAACTGTATGAATAGAAAATCAAAACGAACAAAAAAGAATAAACAAACAAAATACGCACGCGCGCTTATATGTATACGTGTGTCCATTCAAACAGGTATTAAGGTGTGTAAAATAAAGTATTATTTCTTTTATGAAAATATTAAAAAAAAAAAGACAAGTTGTTTTTTTCTCTTCTTTAAATGAATATTTTGTATATAAAATACTTTGTCTAGCGAAAATGTCCAATGACGTTAAAAGTAGTTTGTCGTAACGTTGCAACGCGAGATAAATTAATCAGTTTTATTGTCTTTATTTGCCTCGGGTCATAAGTTTATTGGTCTTAAAACAGTAGGGTGCGCCTAATAAACTGATCGTGAGTGGTAATTTGCAAACAGAGTATTTTTTTTTTGTTTTCATGATAACGCTTGGTGATTTATTTTTAAAAAACGAATTAATCTTAATGAAATTAAGAAATAAAAATTAAGACATTGGTCCTTTGTACAGTTAATCTTTCTGCTTATTATTGTAGGCGTGAATTTGATATTGTCAATATTTGTATTAAATATAAGTCGATGATTATTAACTACATGTATCTAGATTGAAGTAAAAAACATGTCCATTTTTTTACAAAATTAAAATTCGATATCCAACCCCCCCCCCCCCCCCCCCCCCCCAAATTTTGTCATCTTTTTTAATAAGAAAAATAGAGATAGAAGTAATTTAAGTTGAATAAATATTTTTTTCAATATAGGAAATCTTGTTTTCTTTCGAAAAGTTGTACAAGTATATGATAGAATGTATAAGACTAATTTTAATAAAACATTAAGTTGTCAAATACATGTTAAAATATTTTTAAAATAACACCAAAAATGCCAACTAATTTATTTCATTGAGTGAAGAATGAATGAATGAATGAATGAATGAATGAATGAATGAATGAATGAATGAATGAATGAATGAATGGATGGATGGATGGATGGATGGATGGATGGATGGATGAATGAATGAATGAATGAATGAATGAATGAATGAATGAATGAATGAAATTGAGAAATATGAATGAATAAATGAATGAAATAATGAATGAATGAAATCGTTGTGCCTACAGGCGGAGTCATAAAACTTGAGAAATCTAAAAGTTTGATTATCTGACCATATTTTACGCATGTTTGGTTTTATGACCCTGAGAGAGCAAATAATTGCCAACAAAGATGTGTAACTTTAAAGATATAATAAATTTTCTCTCTTTTCAGTCTGGTGAAGAATACTTGGTGAAATGGTATGATTATGATGCCTATAACTCCACCTGGGAGCCAAGCTAAACACCTTCCACATCATGTGATATCAAGCTACATCCCAAAATCATTTTGTGACATTCGTCTTAGGGAGTTCTATGTTTTCAGAGGTCCGTAAGACAGAGACTTCGATTCCGAAGAGCAGCATCTTTGTAGACTTAGATAATTGTTATGTGTTTGGAAGTGTTGAGCCCATACTCTTGTATTCATCAGGATACTGCAGAACAGACGGTCAAACTATAGAAAGACTTCCATAGTATTTACCTGCTGATCAATAGTAAAAACGACGAAAAGTTAGACGGTCGATTCGTTTTTGAAGTTTGTCATAAATTCATTACAGACTTTCTCGAACTAGGAAAGAAAAAGGAAGGGTACCAGCCTAAGAATGTGACACCGTACTTACATACACTGCTGTACCACGTCCCAAGAGTTGTAGAAGAGTATGGGAATCTTGCAAAATTCAGTGGCTAGGGTGAAGAGAAAACAAATTACTTAATTAAGCAAATTCACCAGTCAAAATCTAATAAGATAGACCCAATACATGACACCCTGCTTGTTAGAAAGCGACTTGAACTTAGTTTTGTGCAGAATTGCGATAGGGAAAAGCGGAAGTACGTAAAAACGGACAGTTCATTTTGGGCAAATGAACGATCGTTGCAAATAACTAAGAAAAAGCAGAAAATCATTGAAGAACAAATTAAAGCCAATTTAAAATTTCAGCCTGAAACGGTAACTAGAGATTGTGACTTGGAAGAATTGAATGCAAATGAACTGAAAATGAGACTAAGTGCATTAGGTGTACACACCAAATTCAGAAAGAAAGAAAAAATACTACTAGATTTACTAAAATAAAAATTACGATCATAATCACGGGTGCACGCCAGATTCATCAGTGCAAAATATGCTTAATGAGATGTATGTACATGTATTAGATATTTATGTCTTATAAGTATCGTAGTATGCTATATTAAGTTATGGATATTTTGTTTATAAAACATAAATAAATAAAATAAAGCTTAATGAACATTAATGAAAAATAAAAAATTAAAACAATTAAATAAATAAAGATGAAATTGATTATTTTACTATTTTATTGTTGTCATGTCTTCTTTCTTAATACATTGCATATGCCATTTTATTACATTAAAACTGCCGCAACAATTAATTAAACGAAAATGTACTTTATAACAATTGTATCGATTTAATCTTAATATGCCCGCAGGCAAAAGATGTAGCGACAGGTAGTTTATTTATCATTATCGGAAAATGTAAAGGGAAGCAATACGTTATCGACTACTAGACAGAGTAGCCTTTATTGGATTTTATCGATTTAAGTGTCTGAGGTAGTTTCTGCGATATGTTATTAAAGAAGTTTATGGAAGGTAATCCCGACAAAATAAAACGTACTGTTATCAGCCAACCTTACACTAACGGTGGCCTTTAAATGCTTTAAGTGATAAAGATGTTTTTATGAGTTCTTTAAAAACTACGTGGATAAGACGACTGCTAATGGCCAATGAGATCTACTTGATCATTGTTTTAGACCTTTATCCCTTTATAGTTAAGTTTACAAATTATGGTGCCGATTTAATCAATAAAAATGTACATTAAATTGATAATATATTCTGGAAAGACATTTTCATTAGACACAAACATTTTCTACAACAGTTACTCCTAAAACTTGATATATTTTTTATTGCGTGCCACGGTGGCAAAATCCTAATGTTAAGGTCGGCAATTCTAGCGTTACTTATTATAACTGAGTTTCAAAAGGAATAATATTGGTAAACGATTTAATAAATGAACGGGGTGATTTTTATTCATTAGCCTAATAAAGAAACAAGTATAATTTAAATAAAAACTTTTTTAGAATTTGAAGTTATATTGGCACCTTTAAGACGTTATAAAGAATGTTCACATTTCCGCTGTTTAGAGGCAAATGCCAGAATCCTATGTTACCATATGTCTTTTCAATGATAATGAGAGACAAAAAAGGATGTCGCTCAATATATAATGCAGTTTAAGTTGAAAGAAATAAACCTGCTTCAAAAACTAAATGGGAAGAAGAACATAATATTCGTTTCAGTATGAAATTATCTAAATTCTATTCACTCAAACGGTTAAATTACAAAGATACAAACTTACAATGGATCCAAGTTAAAATTAACCATAGAATTCTAGGAACTAATTCTCTGTTAAAACAATTATAATGCTGATACGGATCCTGATCTAAGCTGTTTCCATATAACACTATAGTTTAAGGTAAGCAGTGAAGGGTTTAATTGTCAATAAATTAGATGCCGGTAAATTGATAAGTTTTACTGTTTTCTCTCTGATTCACAACAGTTTGCAGTTTGTAATTTTGGCGAAAATATTGGCCGAGTGTCAAACAGCATGGATCCGGATGAGACGCCGAGTTACTCGGTGTCTCATCCTGATCTAATCTGTTTCCATATAACACTATAGTTAAAGGTAAGCAGTGAAGGGGTTTATTGTCATTGTAAGTTTGCAGTTTGGTTGAACTACGCAAGAAACTATACCTGAAATGTATACCTGATTATTCAAATGTATCAATAAATAAAAAATCACCAGATGTATTGTCTGCTTATTTCCTCTTCAGGGATTTCATGAAATCCCTGACTACATTTTTCACGGATTTCACGAAATTACTGGAATTTTCAGGGATTTCTTACTGTAAAATGTACATGTATATATGCAAACATTGTTAACAAGGAATGTACGTACACACGTACTCAATTCCCAACCAGTGGCATTGCTCCAATGTTTAAAGCAAGGTCGCAGTAAAAACTAAAACCTTACCAAAATATCTAAAATCATACTTAAGAACATACTATGCTGTAATTGAGAGTAAAATGTGAGAAAAAAAACCTACTAGAATTATACCAGTATGCTAAGTGCCGGTCGTTCGAAACCTCACGATGATAACATACGCGAAACATATACACATATAATCTACGTTGTTTCAAATATATATATAATCGATATAGATCTACCAAAAAAAAAGATCACTGATTCATTTTTTTGTAAACTTATCTAAATGTGTATTTATGTGTTTATCTAATTGTGCAGGCGAGCCTTCGACCAACTAATACAAATAAAACTTTACTATATCTTGTTATTATTGTATAATATTATTATTTTTCTTTTACAATGTATTCATTTTATAACCCCGATATAAACATTATATCGTTATTCTGTAATATTGTAATTTTGAAAAAAAAACACACAAAAAACAAACAAATGAGACTAACTTAATCATAAAATTTACCTAATCGTTTTTTAGTTTTTTTTAAATTATAATAAAACCAATCATAACCTTAGAAAGAGGTCAAACTTCAATGGTCCGTTAGCACAGGACATACAGTTAACGCCATTAAAACGCAAGTATTAAATCTAGATATGGCTCGAAGGATAAACATAGACAAAACTTTTTTACTTTTTTTTTCAATTTTATATCCAACAATTTCATCAAATTGAATTTAATACACAAATATAACAAATCAATTGCCTTCGATTATTATATGAACCGACAAAAATGATGGAAGATCTGGGATAAAGATTATATTCAATATAAAAAAGGCGTTGAGTATATATTTGTATTATTTACACTGAAATACTTTAAAAAAGGAAAAACTTGAACTGAGAATGTCTGAGGTTGGCAAGTTTAGTTTAAGCTTATTCATTTTACATTGATTGTAAAAAACGTTCAAAGCCTTCCTGGTTAGAACAAGTACTAAGCATATGCGGAAAAATGTCTTGCTAAAAGACACCATACATAGCCGTGGTAGATGATCGAAAAACCTTAAACAGTTAAATTTTAAGATTATACTTATTATTTTCATGACAATCATTATCATATGCATGTATATGTATATTAGCTTTGATTAAATACTAGATATAAACAATTTAAATATTGTTTTTGCATTGCTTGTTAAATCTGCATTTGTTCGCCAAAGGTCGGGGACGGGAGAAGGTTATACAAAAAAATCTGTACGGTAACATGTGTTTTTTTATTATTGATATTGCATGAACATACATTAAACTTAAGTACTGAAAAGTTTCATAAAATTCTATCCACAGGAAAAATATGACAAAACCTATAGCAATCGTCTTTAAGTCAGTACTATATCGTCATGTGTTATCATTTTAAATTATAAATCATTTTAGATTATAAACTGAAAGGAACAGCTAACCCGCCACCTGATATTTTCAGTACCTGCCACTCTATGTATTTTCTCAAAAACAAAAACGTGTTGATAGATTCTATTGATAACGACAACAACTTTTGGTGCATTTCACTAAAAAAAACTTACGACAAAAAATCGCCGTAAACGTAAACCAACAATCATTCATATATTTTTTTAATTTCATTCAAGTGAAGCTTAGTTGGCTAAAATTGTGAAGAAAGTTATATATTTTCTGGAAATACAATCATTTTAAATGTCGATCAAAATTTGAACACACAACGGAGAAATTGTCAAATTGACTTACGTCGACTTTTATCGTAAGTTACTTTGTGAAACGCCGCCCTGGACATTAAATGTATTTGTACAGTCACGTGAACCCACGTGGCCTATTGGTATGGAGCGGAGATCGGAGGAAAAGTGCCCGCTTCTTGCTGATAAAACTTTCTTAATATTTCATTAAAATTTACGAAACTGGGCAAATTTCGTCGTTGATCTCCACACCATTAGATCAATAGGAACGTTGCGCGGCCATTTCCGTCTGCAAAGGAAAAAATGCGGAAATGGCCGAACAATGTTCCGATTGACCATAAGATTACATGGGCACGCCTCCGTGATAATTAGAAGTATTATAAAGGTATTATCATAAACACACATAGTAACAGTAGCAACAACAGCAGCAGCACCATCATCATCATTATCAAGAAATGTAGTAGGAAGAAGGTAATGTTTATACTGAACGGAACAGCTAACACGCCACCTGACATTTTATGTCTCTAACCCGCCACCTGACATTTTATGTATCTAACCCACCACCTGACATTTTATGTCTCTAACCCACCACCTGACATTTTATATATCTAACCCGCCACCTGGCATTTTATATATCTAACCCGCTATCTGACATTTTATGTCTCTATCATGCCACCTGACATTTTATTATCTAACTATTCACCTGACATTCAACGTATCTAACCCGCTACCTGACATTTTATGTCTCTAACCCGCCACCTGACATTCAATGTATCTAACCAGCCACCTGACATTTTATGTATCTAATCCGCCACCTGACATTCAATTCAATTAACCCGCCACCTGAAATTTTATGTATCTTACCCGCCACCTGACATTCAATGTATTTAACCCGCCACCTGACATTTTATTTATGTAACCCGTCACCTGACATTTTATGTATCTTACCCGCCACCTGACATTCAATGTATCTAACCCGCCACCTGACATTTTATGTATCCAACCCGCCACCTGACATTTTATGTATCTAACCCGACACTGGTCATTTAATGTATCTAACCCGCCACCTGACATCTTCGTATCTAACCCGCCAGCTGACATTTTATGCATTTAACCCGCCACCTGACATTTTATGCATCCAACCCGCTACCTGACATTCAATGTATCTAACCCGCCACCTTGCATTTATATATTTTCTCAAAAAGGATCAAAGCAATTTTCTTAGACTTTGCACTTGAGTAAGAAGGAAAGTTAAGGATACCAATGACCAAATCTGTGTTTTTAAATTTGACAGTAATTGTCGTATGCACATTTTAAAACCAGTACTTAATATTTTGACTAAGATATTGAAAATAAAAAAAAAATGGCGGCTCAGCTTTTCCGTTCAGCAGATAATTTGATATAGCAGAGGGTTTGAAAAAAATCAAATAATAGATATAATAAATGTAATATCGTCTTACTTTTAGCACGATATGCCTTCCATCCTTCTAAACTATTTAACTTGCTCCCGTTAGTCCTGGCGACAAGTTCACACGTCTCTGAAGATTCCTGGTAGTTGAAAGCGTTACATTTTTTATCAGTTGAGCAGACAAATCCACAACTGACAACGGAACTCGTTGTGGTCGTTTTATAAGACTCGGCAAATTGCTCACCGTTGGTCCCGATGTACTCGGTACTTGCCGAAGCAGCGACCGACCAGATCAGACAAGAGATCACTATCGCAAGCATCGACACGGCGGTTAAATATTTGCCCATTAAACCTACTGGCTGAGAAAACTTATTCACAACGAACGCTGTATATTTCACCATGCTAACAGGCCCAAGTTAGATCTGATAATGGTTAATGTTTTCTCTTGCCAACGACGTTGCTCATTGCGCATTATGTAATATGCAAATACGCATGACGTGGCACCGTCTCTATGGCCATTTAGTTAAATGTTAATTAAAATCAATAGTTCAACAGGAACTCCTGTTAAAAACTTTATGGTCCCACTTCACAGTTGAATTCCGATTTTTGTTCTTATATAAAATAAGGTCTAGGATTTTCACGGTTAAAAAATCCACATAAAAGAGTGTTTAAAGTATGTTTTTTTTCTCCAAAAGCTGGAATGTATTCGCACTTAGAAATGCACAATTACTTGTGGGTTGATCAGTGCAGTGACACCCGTATTTTATTTTAAAAAAAAGTCGTCAAATGCTCATAAATACACTCATCTGTTAAAATCCTATAAAAGTCACTTTTTAACACCAGTGATGTCTTTTTGCAGTTTATCACATAATTTACGGTGCAGTAGTGTAATAAACCCATGACATAAGTTTGATATTAGCCTAGTGCAATAGCACTTCAGATTCATCGCTCGGTGTTTTCCGTACAACTCGGCCCTCGTACGTAAATTGCCGAAGTATTTTATACCTGCCCGAATATATAAATGATATATCGATTTGTCAAACAATGATTTGTGGAAACTTAAATGCTCGATTAATACGATATGCCCGATAAAACGATTCTTACATTCGAACTCATTTATTATTGAATTTATTAACTCGTTTGCAAACATGATATAACGCTCGACAGAGCTTCGCATAATATATTTTTTCATCTCGTTTAATAAATTCAATAATGAATAGATCCTCTATATATGCTATACCAGCTTTTGCTCTACTCATATATATTCAGCAAGAAGTCGAATCCATCTTCTATGAACAAATAACATAGATTTTTTTTTTAGAATTCATGTTAATGTGTTAATTAGCACTCCACAAAGGGGGCACACGGGGCCAATTAGTCAGAATCATGGGTTATACTTAGACAATTTTAATACATTTTCTTACATATTCGTATATTTCAGTAACCACTCCTCAATAAAACATTGTGTGTGTTTTCATTACTATAAACGGAACAACAAGGGACCAAGTGGAATAATTTGATTTTGATTTTAGGCAAAACTATGGCCCCGTTGTTATAAATGTTGGTGTTGCTGTATGGTGTTTAGCGTCGCTTTCAACAGTCATCGTGACGGTGTCTGTCTACCAGAGTATCATGCCGCAGACACATTGTATGATACTGTTATGACACACATATTCAGTAAAAACTGTGTCAGCATTTTATTGTTATATATTTTCCTTGACACTCGCAGATTAAAAATAATTTTTGTGTAATAATCTTTAGCGCTTTGATTTATTTGATGTTTGAAAATGTTTTGCACATGATGGTGTTAAATAACTTACAATTAAAGCATATTTGATTGAATCTAAATATACACAATTCAAGACTGATCATGGATTAAATATATCTAAAGAATAAGTTTGTAATGAATGTTAGCACATTTTATTCTGGTGTTTTCCTTAAAGCATTTTAATGTATTTTTGTTGATTAACGTCTCGTAGACTAATTCGTGTCTTTAACAAGTGAAATTTTAACAACATATATCATTCTTTAAATAATTACAAGAGACGACGGATTTGTATAAGTGTTTGTTTTGACAGGTGTCGCTTTGTTGCATAATGTATATTTCCTGAACTAGTACATGTACATCAAGGGCTTTCGATTTGCACCTTTTGTTATAACAATGATTGGTATTTAAGATAATCTATATTTTATCAGACAATTTGATTAGTCAAAATAAATGTTATATTATGTTTGGCTTTAAATCGAGACATTTTTTTTAGAGTTTTAGGAAGGGAGAAGTCATATTAGAAGCGAGTTAAAAAAGTGGTTTTCCACAGTGGTTATAGATATCGGATTTCCGAATAAACAATTTATACATGTGTGCTAAATTTACGTTGATTGTGAATAACTTAATTAATCGTTTTGTCTGGTTATACCGACATAGATAAATAAATATTGGTTCTCAAATTGTCAAAAGTTAATTACGCTTATCAGATATAAAAGGAAAGAAACTAGAAGTTGGACTTGTGTGTATTTATTTCACCTATTCACCCATATTAAATAATTAGGCTAAAAATTACAGCGTAACAATACCCCCATCCAGTCACATTATACTGACACGGGGCTGAGCAGACCTAGAACCATCCTCTAAATGCTTAGCGCCAAACGGGAAAGCTTCTTGTACCGGCCAGGACATACAGAAGGGACTGAACATACGATCGTCAATATGCGAGGCAGACGCTCTACCAATAGACCACTGTGCAGTGTCTTGCAGTTGCAAAAATTGTCATTGCTCGTTACGTGTTAAACTAGTGTTAGCCCGATATTCGTAATTTACAATCAATGTGCAAATACACGTAGTTTAAGCTTTGAAAAGTTTCATAGTTGCTTTGGTCGATCAAAAAGTACTCAGTCAGCAGTTTTCAGCTAGGATAGCTCGGTGTAACCATTATCATCTATACATATAAAAGAATTATGACAATGAGATCGTAGATAATGCCAATGGCTTATTATAATGTGATGGGGATAATGCCAATGACGAATTATAATGTGATGGGGATAATGCCAATGACGAATTATAATGTAATTGGGATAATGCCAATGACGAATTATAATGTGATGGGGATAATGCCAATGACGAATTATAATGTGATGGGGAAACTGCCAATGACGAATTATAATGTAATGGGGATAATGCCAATGACGAATTATAATGTGATGGGGATAATGCCAATGACGAATTATAATGTGATGGGGATAATGCCAATGACGAATTATAATGTAATTGGGATAATGCCAATGACGAATTATAATGTGATGGGGATAATGCCAATGACGAATTATAATGTGATGGGGAAACTGCCAATGACGAATTATAATGTAATGGGGATAATGCCAATGACGAATTTTAATGTAATTGGGATACTGTCAATGACGAATTATAATGTAATGGGGATAATGCCAATGACGAATTTTAATGTAATGGGGGATAATGGCAATGACGAATAATAATGTAATGGGGGATAATGACAATGACGAATTATAATGTAATGGGGATAATGCCAATGACGAATTATAATGTAATTGGGATACTGTCAATGACGAATTATAATGTGATGGGGATAATGCCAATGACGAATTATAATGTGATGGGGATAATGCCAATGACGAATTATAATGTGATGGGGAAACTGCCAATGACGAATTATAATGTAATGGGGATAATGCCAATGACATATTTTAATGTAATTGGGATACTGTCAATGACGAATTATAATGTAATGGGGATAATGCCAATGACGAATTTTAATGTAATGGGGGATAATGGCAATGACGAATTTTAATGTAATTGGGATACTGTCAATGACGAATTATAATGTAATGGGGATAATGCCAATGACGAATTTTAATGTACTGGGGGATAATGGCAATGCCGAATAATAATGTAATGGGGGATAATGACAATGACGAATTATAATGTAATTGGGATAATGCCAATGACGAATTATAATGTAATTGGGATACTGTCAATGACGAATTATAATGTAATGGGGATAATGCCATTGACGAATTTTAATGTAATGGAGGATAATGGCAATGACGAATAATAATGTAATGGGGGATAATGACAATGACGAATTATAATGTAATGGGGATACTGTCAATGACGAATTATAATGTAATGGGGATAATGCCAATGACGAATTTTAATGTAATGGGGGATAATGACAATGACGAATAATAATGTAATGGGGGATAATGACAATGACGAATTATAATGTAATGGGGATAATGCCATTGACGAATTTTAATGTAATGGGGGATAATGGCAATGACGAATTTTAATGTAATGCGGATAATGGCAATGGCGAATAATAATGTAATGGGGATAATGGCAATAACGAATAATAATGTAATGCGGATAATGGAAATGACGAATAATAATGTAATGGGGGTAATGACCATGATGAATTATAATGTAATGGGGGATAATGGCAATGACGAATTATAATGTAATGCAGATAATGGCAATGACGAATGATAATGTTATGGGGATAATGGCAATGACGAATTTTAATGTAATGGGGGATAATGCCAATGACGAATTATAATGTAATGCGGATAATGCCAATGACGAATTATAATGTACTGGGAATAATGACAATGACGATTTATAATGTAATGGGGATAATGCCAATGACAATTTATAATGTAATGGGGATAGTGCCAATGACGAATTATAATGTAATGGGGGATAATGGCAATGACGAATTATAATGTAATGGAGGATAATGTCAATGGCGAATTATAATGTAATGGGGATAATGGCAATGATGTATTATAATGTAATGGGGATAATGTCAATGGCGAATTATAATGTAATGGGGATAATGTCAATGGCGAATTATAATGTAATGGGGATAATGTCAATGACGAATTATTATATAATGGGGATAATGGCAATGATGTATTATAATGTAATGCGGATAGAGTCAATTACGGATTATTATGTAATGGGGATACTGCCAATGACGAATTATTATGTAATGGGGATACTGCCAATGACGAATTATTATGTAATGGGGATACTGGCAATGACGAATTATTATGTAATGGTGATACTGCCAATGACGAATTATTATGTATTGGGGATTATGTCAATGACGAATTATTATGTACTGGGGATAATGCCAATGACGAATTATAATGTGATGGGATAATGCCAATGACGAATTAAAATGTAATGGGGATAATGGCAATGACGAATTATAATGTAATGGGGATAATGCCAATGACGAATTATAATGTAATGAGGATAATACCAACGACGAATTATTATGCAATGGGGATAATGCCAATGACGAATTATAATGTGATGGGGATAATGGCAATGACGAATTATAATGTAATGAAAATAATGCCAATGACGAATTATTATGTAATGGGGAAAATGCCAATGACGAACTATTATGCAATGGGGATAATGCCAATGACGCACTATAATGTGATGGGGAAAATGTCAATGACGAACTATAATGTGATGGGGATAATGCCAATAACGAATAATTATGTAATGGGGATAATGCCAATGACGAATTATAATGTAATGAGGATAATACCAACGACGAATTATTATGCAATGGGGATAATGCCAATGACGAATTATAATGTGATGGGGATAATGGCAATGACGAATTATAATGTAATGAAAATAATGCCAATGACGAATTATTATGTAATGGGGAAAATGCCAATGACGAACTATTATGCAATGGGGATAATGCCAATGACGCACTATAATGTGATGGGGAAAATGTCAATGACGAACTATAATGTGATGGGGATAATGCCAATAACGAATAATTATGTAATGGGGATAATGCCAATGACGAATTATAATGTGATGGGGATAATGCCAATGACGAATAATTATGTAATGGGGATAATGGCAATGACGAATTATAATGTGATCGGGAAAATGTTAATGACGAACTATAATGTGATGGGGATAATGGCAATGACGAATAATTATGTAATGGGGATAATGGCAATGACGAACTATAATGTGATGGGGATAATGGCAATGACGAATAATTATGTAATGGGGATAATGGCAATGACGAACTATAATGTGATGAGGATAATGGCAATGACGAATAATTATGTAATGGGGATAATGGCAATGACGAACTATAATGTGATCGGGAAAATGTTAATGACGAACTATAATGTGATGGGGATAATGGCAATGACGAATTATAATGTAATGGGGATAATGTCAATGACGAATTATTATGCAATGGGGACAATGGCAAAATACGAATTATATTGCAATGGGGGTAATGCCAACGACGAATTATTATGCAATGGGGATAATGCCAATGACGAATTATAATGTGATGGGGATAATGTCAATGACGGATTATTATGTAATGGGGAAACTGCCAATGGCGAATTATAATGTAATGGGGATAATGCCAATGACGAATTATAATGTGATGGGGATAATGTCAATGACGGATTATTATGTAATGGGGAAACTGCCAATGGCGAATTATAATGTAATGGGGATAATGCCAATGACGAATTATAATGTGATGGGGATAATGCCAATGACGAATTTTAATGTAATGGGGGATAATGGCAATGACGAATTTTAATGTAATGGGGATACTGCCAATGACGAATTATTATGTAATGGGGATACTGGCAATGACGAATTATAATGTGATGGGGATAATTGCAATGACGAATTATAATGTAATGAAAAAAATGCCAATGACGAATTATTATGTAATGGGGAAAATGCCAATGACGAACTGTTATGCAATGGGGATAATGACAATGACGCACTATAATGTGATGGGGAAAATGTCAATGACGAACTATAATGTGATGGGGATAATGCCAATAACGAATAATTATGTAATGGGGATAATGACAATGACGAATTATAATGTGATGGGGATAATGTCAATGATGAACTATAATGTGATGTGGATAATGCCAATGACGAATAGTTATGTGATGGGGATAATGCCAATGACGAATTATAATGTGATGGGGATAATGCCAATGACGAATAATTATGTAATGGGGATAATGGCAATGACGAATTATAATGTGATCGGGAAAATGTTAATGACGAACTATAATGTGATGGGGATAATGGCAATGACGAATAATTATGTAATGGGGATAATGGCAATGACGAACTATAATGTGATGGGGATAATGGCAATGACGAATAATTATGTAATGGGGATAATGGCAATGACGAACTATAATGTGATGGGGATAATGGCAATGACGAATAATTATGTAATGGGGATAATGGCAATGACGAACTATAATGTGATCGGGAAAATGTTAATGACGAACTATAATGTGATGGGGATAATGGCAATGACGAATTATAATGTAATGGGGATAATGCCAATGACGAATTATTATGCAATGGTGATAATGGCAAAATACGAATTATAATGCAATGGGGGTAATGCCAACGACGAATTATTATGCAATGGGGATAATGCCAATGACGAATTATAATGTGATAGGGATAATGTCAATGACGGATTATTATGTAATGGGGAAACTGCCAATGGCGAATTATAATGTAATGGGGATAATGCCAATGACGAATTATAATGTGATGGGGATACTGCCAATGACGAATTATTATGTAATGGGGAAAATGCCAATGACGAATTATTATGTTATGGGGATAATGACAATGACGAATTATAATGTGATGGGGAAAATGTCAATGACGAACTATAATGTGATGGGGATAATGCCAATAACGAAATAATGTAATGGGGATAATGACAATGACGAATTATAATGTGATGGGAAAAATGTCAATGATGAACTATAATGTGATGGGGATAATGCCAATGACGAATAATTATGTAATGGGGATAATGCCAATGACGAATTATAATGTGATGGGGATAATGCCAATGATGAATAATTATGTAATGGGGATTATTGCAATGACGAATTATAATGTGATGGGGAAAATGTTAATGACGAACATTAATGTGATGGGGATAATGGCAATGACGAATAATTATGTAATGGGGATAATGCCAATGACGAATTATAATGTGATGGGGATAATGCCAATGATGAATAATTATGTAATGGGGATTGTTACAATGACGAATTATAATGTGATGGGGAAAATGTTAATGACGAACATTAATGTGATGGGGATAATGGCAATGACGAATAATTATGTAATGGGGATAATGCCAATGACGAATTATAATGTGATGGGGATAATGCCAATGGCGAACCATAATGTGATAGATATAATGCCAATGACGAATAATAATGGTATAGTATTACACATATAACCTATCATGTTACTTAAATTACTCTTGGGTTTACACATTTAATTTCGATAGTCAGCGGAATTTAACAATGCTTTCGGTGATTGTTGGAACACTTCTTGTCCATTATATGATGTTGTTTTAACGTAAGTGGCTCCCCCTGGCAAGCGCCAATATTTTTGCCTTTTCCACATTTCGGCAGTTTAGCCCAATCAATAATTGGCCGATCTTTAAAAGATAAGCTCCCATTTGTATAGGTAGGGTACTTTCCCTTATTTTTTCAGATACACATGTATGAACATGCGCAGTGAGGCTTTTTTATGAACGAAGGCGGTCACTTGCGCACTTATTAGGTCCTTAAATTGTGTTAGTAATTGCCGCATAAAGCTAAGAAAACGAAGTAACGAAGTAGAAGTGATGTTGTTTTGTTGTTTCTGTTTTTTTTTTTGTTTTTTTGTTTTTTTTGTTTTGTTTTGTTTGTTTGTTTGTTTGTTTTTTATTTTATTTTTTTTGTTTCTTGTTGGTTTTTTTTGGAGGTGGAGGGGGGGGGGGGGGGGGGCTGGTGTCAATATGCTTTTCCACGACAAACGACAACTTGATGAAGGATACAATTGGTCGACCGTTAAGAGTGAACAGTGAAAACTATATAGTTTGACATCGTGTTACGCTTAGAGATTCACTCCCTTGATTACTCCGGACCTACAGATGAAGGGGGTAGTAGTAAAATATAGTTCCCTTTTTTTGTTCTTTTTTGATGACTTTACAGTGTTAAATGGTCAATATTTTAGAAATTACCACTGAAAATTTGATGCTGATACCAGATTTTTAGACAAGTCTGTGTCATTTTAAATTTGATGGGTCGAATGGTATCGTTGACGAATTGTTGACATATTATTACTCTGGAAATTGACAGGTGTCATAACACCATTGAATTTTTTTTAAAAAATGGCTAAGGTTTATTTTTTGTTTGTTTATAATTGCAGATCTTGAACCAGTGAGGAATTTGAGCCCAGACAAATGCCGCAGATTTTGATTTCACAGTGTTGTTGACAATAATGTTATAATGGAGTCCTATGGGAAATGTAATAGTGGTGTGAGACGTATGGGAAATGTAATTGTGGTGTGAGATGTATGGGAAATGTAATAGTGGTGTGAGATGTATGGGAAATGTAATTGTGGTGTGAGACGTATGGGAAATGTAATTGTGGTGTGAGACGTATGGGAATGTAATAGTGGTGTGAGACGTATGGGAAATGTAATAGTGGTGTGAGACGTGAGACACTATTTACGTGCGAGCAGTGATAAACGCGCCGTTGGCAAATTCGACATGTAGTATCAGACAGGACGGAAACAAAAGGATTGCGAAGGTCATTATTATTTTATGTGTGCTTCATATTCCGACAGCGACTGAAATAAAAGAAAAAAAGTATGGAAACAGCATTTAGATTCATTCAATAGAACATTTAATAAAACATGGAAATAATATTTAATATCACGGTAGCACTCAAATGATAACGTATATTTGCATATTAAATGTACCAAAGCAATCTGTGTTTTGACATTTATGATATATGAAATGTTAACTTTCAACCATTTGTTTATCTAGCACCAAATATTCAGTATACGCATGTGAACAATAATTTCAGAATACAATAAATAAATTATTTAAATCCAACCACTTTAGACGTATTTGAACGAAACAATACTTTTGCTACAACAGACAAGTTATGATATTCGGACACTCGTTCCTTTGTTAAATAACAGTGGCATATTAGGCAATCAATGACTTTTCTAAAGCAACATTTAATTTAAAAGCATACATAATTCATTTATGGAGAAATGTTTTCCTGCAACTTTAATGGTTAAAATCTCAGATATAATAAATACGATTTAATTCAGAAATGCCTGTACAAGAGTCGCACGAAAACGTATATTTTTATGGCACTTCTAAGCTTTTAATACCATAAACATGTTTATCAAGTTTACACGTTTAATGGTCACTGAAGACCATATGGACCCTGGTCCCTTTGTTTGAACAAACTTGAAACCCTTAAAGGCAAGAGTCATTTAATTGAAATATGAACAAATGTGACACATCATTTCTTCAAAGGTAGATTTTTGAAAAATCACAATTTTATCCCAGATTCAGAAAATGGTTCATTTGAAAGATGAGTTGACGACGGCGACGTAATTATATATATAAAGTGATAGTTCAGACAGGTTTCAAAGTTTAAATGTTTAAACAGGGCTAATACAGTAAACAAAAGCAGTCCATAGGAAAGTGCGTGCTCGACAATTCGAATCATTTGTCACAAAAGTACAAACTTTTATTGAGACGGATGACCAATTCAAGTAAACAAGTGTTTCATCACTTACTAAATATATAAATAATAATTTCAACACCTTGTAAGAAATTTAAATAAAAAAAAACATGTAGTGGCTGCTGATATATAAACTTCAACCAGAATGTCCAAGTCAAACAAGGGCTATAATTTGCATTATATTCATGCAAGAGTTGTCCTATTTAGCTATTGTAGAAGGCGTGACTGGAAAGTTTTGTGTAAAGTTTCAATCAAATACATTGACTGGTTGGTGAGATATGAACTTAATGGTACTTGCATGAAAAACTTTAACCACAATGTCTATGTCAAACAAGGGTCATAATTTTCATAATAATTGATCAAGAGTTATCTTATTTAGTTAGTGAAGTTATTTTATTGACTGGGAAGTATTGTGTAACGTTTCAATGTAAAACATGTAATGGTTACTAAGATATAGCCTTGCAAGCAAAACTTTAACCAAGGTGTGATGCCGACGCTCGGGTGGTTATAATAGCCTTCCATAGTCTTCCAATAGTCGAGGTAAAATGTGAGTTGGCTCTTGCGAACGTAACCAGATTCGGTCAGGTCCCAAAGTTTTAACGTTTGAGCCGGGCTGAGTAAAACAATAAAATTGAAAACTGGAGGAGTGAGTTTAAACAGGACGGTAAGTATAGTCGGAGAGCGCATTTTTATATTAAGCCTAGAAATAAGTGCACGCAGCACCCTCTGTATAGAAAAGGTTTGACTTAATAACCTGTTAGTTAGATGCCCAAGGGGTGTTGCAAGACCTTCAGTACTAAAGAATTGTGGTATAACTTTTAAGTTTTGGGGCTAAATACATCGAAATATATAACAAAACTGGTGATTTTGGAATAAAGCCTAAATTACACTTAAACTCCTGATTTTTTTTTTTTGCGATTTACACTATTTCAGATTGATAACAAATAAAATGTACTTGTACATAATAGCTTTATAAGTGGCGGATCTAAAATTTTAGATTTCATGGAATGGGTTGGGGCAAATTCTCATTTTCAGACATTTTTTGTTCATTTATTACCTAATCGGATATTTTAGTCCGTTTTAAACATGCAAAATGATCTTGAATTTAAAATATTGCAGTTTGAAGTAAAGATTCAAGTACTTTCCTTGATTTTTTAGTTGCAGTATACACATTTTTGTAATCATAACTTCAACAATTTTAAATACAATCTGCTGGAAATGGTCCCATTTTGTAGAGAATTCCAAGGTGCAAAGAAACAATATTGATTTGTATTTCAGATATGAATGGAAGTTAGGATATTTTAAAGCGTTTTTGTCTGATTATGCGAGCGTTCATAATATCTCAATCAGTTGCTTTTCCTTCTCTCCATTCGCCCTTTATAATAGCATAGGATATGCTGAGTACTCGCGGTTTGAACGCATGACCGAATCAGTGAGAAGAAAATAATATTGAGACAAAAAAGGAACAACAACCGAATTAATTACATATTTGATGTATAAATAAACTTTAGTTTTAAACAATGTTATGCCATTTTGCACAAAGATTAACTTTAAACAAGATTTGATTGGCTAAGACAAATTTCCACTATGGTATACTAGTATAAGTCCTTGCTTGACTTACACATGTAAAATATATAGATGTCTAACAAAGGAAAAAGAACACAAAAATAAATGCAGAAATGAATATTTAAAAGTAAGTCTGCTGAAAATGTGGACGTAGTTCAAGTAAAGTGTAGCTGTATCTTCCAATCAGAAACAAAGTTAGTCTGTAGTCCGGAACCAGCTCTCCTGGTTAGATCTGTTCAACAGCAATGCTGGGAAAGCCACATTTGAGCACGTTGATTGGTCAGTTGTTTAAACTGATGACGTCACAGTTTAAAAGCGTTCACTTGCTTTGAATTGTGGGACAGATGTAGAATTCCCTGCTTTTTAATTGGTGATTAGTTCGGGAGGTATCAGAGTGTGGGATAATAAACTAGAAACAAAGTGTTCCGTGGCCGAGTGGTCTGAGTCGTCGTCGGCTCAAGATCACTTACGTCTCACGGCTGAGGTCGTTAGTTCAAGTCCCACTCGGTCCGAAAACTTTATGTGACAAAGTTTGTCAGCTACTTGCGGACAGACGGCGGTTCTTCTCAGATTCCTCAGCCAAAAACAACAACAACAACAACAACAACAGAATATGCAATACATAACCTGAAATGTGTTGAAAATGGCATTAAACTAATCACAAACATTCGAAACATTATCAGAATCCTTAAGTACTGTTATTCTTTTCACAAACAAATTGTCTTAGATATGATTAAGTAGTAAAACATTGTCGATAATAATTAACATTCCTAGCGTTTTAACGAATAGCAAGGAATAGAATGAATGAATTAATGGGGTTTTACGGCGTACCAACACATTTTAGGTTATTCAATGCCAACAGGAAGGAAGATTCCAGGATCACTCTACATGTACGAAAACAACAAATTAACATACACATCACATCAACAAATGAATATGTAGATTGAATCTAAAACCTTGATAACTGCAGAACTGCAGAGTTTCAGCAAAGTGTATCGTATTATTCATACTTTCGCTTCTTACGACATGCATGAGTCACAGTGATCATATGCTTGCCATTACTCAAATGGATCCCTGAAACCACACACGGGTTGGCAATTTAACCACAATAATGAACATGACAAAAAATTATAAAAATGAACATGACACCCATTCGGAGGATTCTTATCCCTCTGTAGAGATCGACAGTGATTCTATTCTTAGCCAGAACCACACAGGTAAAACGGAATAGTTGACTAGGCGCAGCCGGGACAACATTACACGTTTGAATTGACCAATCAACGCGTGTTGGTCAGTGGCGTGTTATTTAATGAGAGAGAGAGAGAGAGTTATTGTCGCTTAAGTGTGATGATCACTACGCAAAATGTATGTCCACAAGTTCGAAATAAATGGGTCACAATAAATGGTCCGACCCAGCATTTGGTGTTCAAAATGACACATTTATTTTACACCTCATTGTTGGGTCTACCCCCTGTACTACTAATTGATTTTTAACTTAAGGGTCCAGACCCAACTTTAGACTTTCGGATCCAACAATCGACTCTCCATCCAACAATACGGTCTGGCATCTATGAAAGACCCAACATTTTACAATTATATACATGTATATATATATATATTTATATATAAACATATATGAAAGGGAGAATCATACGTCCGCGAAGGATGCATAAACTAGAAATATCACTGAAGGGGATGAATACCCCCAGATGACGCCCTGACACAGTTAATGCACCCTTTCGCTGCCCACTTTGACACAGTGAACCAATTAGAGTAACCAATCACTTTTGTGAAGTGTCATTGGATTCCAGCCAATGGTTGCCGAGAAATAGCGACCATAAAAAAATGTCTAAAAAATTCAAAGGGCCATAACTCATTGAAAACAAGGCTTGGTACCAGTCACCCTTGATGAAGTTTCATTAAATTCCGGCCAATGGTTGCTAAGAAATAGTGATCACAAAATGTGTCCACATACGGAAAAAATATGTATGCAAATTTGGAAGGGCCATAGCCCATTGAAAAACTTATTCTCGCGCATCAGGCCGACAATATGCATAACTAGGCGTGGTATCAGTCACCCTTGTGGCGTGTCATTGAATTCCGGCCAATGGTTGCTGAAAATTAGCGATCACAAAAAGTGTCCACGGACGGACCGACCGACCAAAGAGCGCGACTCCTATATATCCCCAATATACTTTGTATCTGGAAGGTATAACGATAGAAATAGTAAATACAGTAGAGAAAATTACCATTTTATAGTGCTAAAATACAAGAAATATCCTGAGCTAGCTTTCGAAAATCTGCAGTATCACCAGTCAGTCATTTCGCTATTGTAAAGATAGAAAATTGTTGTGTTTTTTTCGTCCTCTGATAAAGCAAAAGGCCGAAAGCTAGCTCAGGATATTTTTTTATGTTTTAGCACTGTAAAACGGTAATTCTCCACTATTGTGTGTGTATATATATTGTATTAACGCTCACGTGGTGATTAAATCTAGACATTCAATGTATTTTGTATGGAATATGATTTCATTTTGTTTGGTGTTTTTATATTACATTGTAAATATCCACACAGTGATCAATAGTGTGGAATGAAGAGTACGGTGCGACTATTCAATGCTGCGTATGAGAATTATGAATTATTTACGTTCAGTTTCATACGTTTTATTAATGTTTTAATGTTCTACTCCATAGAAAAATGAGTCTATCCAAGAACCTGATATCTCCCAAATCAGGCTGCGTTCAACACCGTTAAACAGCAAACACGTTTAATAATGACTGGTTCTCTAAAATTATCGCGTACAGTGTTCTAATATGAGGTTGAGTCAATGTCCAGGAAAATATGTTAACTAACGTTATCAAACGAACTGAACGCAACCCAGGTCTGTAAATCCTTAATGAAAAAGCAGGGAATTCTATGTCTGTCCCACAATTCATATAAATTAAACACTAACAATCTGATCACCTCGGCCTTTATGCTAAACTGTGACGTCATTGAAACTTTCAGTTGATGCAACTAACCAATCAATGTGCTCAAATGTGGCTTTCCCAACATTGCTATTTAAAAAGGACCCAATAGGGAAAGCTGGGTCCGTTCTAAAGACTTACGAAAAACTGCATGCGTGTAAACTACAGCTATTTATAACCATATACAATGATTGTGCGGACTGAGCAGCGGGTTTATCAAAGAAGCAAGAGTTATTAATCGTGAAACATCGGGTATTTTCGTATCCTCCGTAGTATAAAGGCCGAGGTGACCAGATTGCATGCATATTTTTTCGGTATTCAAATCGATACAGACAGAATGAATGAATGAAAAGGGTTTTACGGCGTACCAACACATTATAGGTTATTCGACGCCAACAGGAAGGAAGATGCCAGGTTCACTCTACATGTACAAAAAAACCCAGCAAATTAACATACAGATTAAATAAAATACATCAACAAATGAATATGCAGAATGAAACTAGAACATTGATACCTGCAGAACTGCAGAGTTTCAGCAAATTGTATCGTATTACTCACAGTGTTGGTTCCTACGACATGCATTAGCCACAGTGATCCGTTTCTTGCCATCACTCATATGGCTCCCTGGAACCACACAGGGGTTGGTAATTTAACCACAATAGTGATCATGACAAAAATGATAAAAGGAATATGAAACCCATTCGAAGGATTCCTACCCCTCTGCAGAGATCGGCAGTGATTCTATTCTAAGCCGGAACCACATGGGCTCGATACAGACAGCTAAACATATCAATTATTAATTAGATGTAAGCAGGAACTGTGTTATATACACATATGTTTATGCGTATACTAGTTGCATTAGCTGATAAAGCAGTCTATTTGCCACAAGTGTTGTTATTTATGTTGTCAGGTTAAAGGTAATATACCAGGATTTTCAAAATTGGTTTAACATTTTTTTTTTCCAATATAGCCGGGCCCGTTTAGCTCAGTCGGTTACGCGTTTGACTATCAATCCAGGGGTCGTGAGTTCGAATCCCCCGCCCGGCAACAGTCTCCGTGATGATTGATATACGACATTGTGTCTCATTATCATTCGTCTCTCACCACTGATTCAAGTGGGAGTTATCAGTTACTTGCGGAGACGGGGTGTGCTCGAGTACTGGTTAATCCCAGGAAACAGTGGTTAGGTTAACTGATCGTCTGTTAGTCCTCGATGGCATAAGAATGACGCTAAATATTCAAACAATCAATCAATCCAATATAGGATGGCTATGTATATTCACTGACCCTGTATTGCCAAAAGGATATATATTTATACATGTCACATTTATATGTTGAAAAGGGATTTCCTTACTAGGGCTGTGTGCCCATGTTAAACTTAAATTGATTTCCAGCTTGAGATTTGTGAGTCACGTGATTTCATTTAGAATTCAGTTTTGTCAATTATACAGGTTAACACGTAGTAAAAATTATTTCATCTTAGAAAGAGTCCAAATGACGATGCGAAGGCCGTCAATCAGTATTTAAGAGCTGTCAATTTTTAAAATTGAGTTTTCGTTTCAAGTTAACCACTCCAATTATAATATCGATTTTGTAACGTTTTTGGTGGATTTGACATACCAAACCATTCAAATTGTATTTATTAATAACCATTATCAGATACTTATTATCAATTCTAATAATTATTTTATCTTTTAAGACATTTTCTAGCGCTTTTCCTGATATACTCCCTTTAACCCTTTACTTCATATAGACGCCTTTTGACACCTCTAATACAGAAGGCTTTTCAATTATTTAGTGAATTATGTTTATATTAACTGACAGAGTGGAAAACAGTACAGGAAGGGTTCAGATTGCTCGTGACGAGCAATCTGAACTCTTCCTGCACTGTTTTCAAAGGCCTTCTGTGATTGGTATCTATGAAGTAAAGGGTTAAGACGAGACGATTCTTTTTTTAATGGTGTTTAACGCATTTCAGGTTATATATGGCAAATCCAGTTTCACTGGTGAAGGAAGACCCAAGAATCAACCTGAGTAGAACCACCGTCCTTCCGCAAGTAACTGACAAACTATTTCACATGAAGTTTTTGGAGCGAGCGTGACTTGAACCTACGACCGTGCGGTGAGATGTATAAGTGGTCGTAAGACGGCGCCTTTGACCACTTGGTCAGAACGCCAACGTCTGCATCTCTGTTGGTGTAAAACATACATTTAATTAGTTCAATAGGAAACGAGACATATTGTATTGGCAACAACACGTGGTCATAACCAGTAAGTTTCATCAACTTACTTTAAATCTTGCTGAATTCATATTTATAATTTTAACAATTTTGAATACTTTTTGAGTAATTTCGCCGGACAAACAGACGGACAGACGAAAGTACGGACGGAAAGATAGACATGCGGAGGGTAAACAGCAGTGGGGGGAGGGGGGGGGGGGGCTAATAACATATGATCACATAATTATTATTTATTGAAAGATCCAAATTAAATAATGGGATTTTATTGTCTGTTGGCACCTGTCGTGTCAAAATATCATTAAAAAAGTGGGGTCATGTTTCATCTAAGAAACTGTTCAATGTATAAACTGTTCATTGACAAAGTGGAAATAGACTTCCAGAATAACCATTTCCAAGTCTCCATAGGTTTTGCTTATATCACAATTCAAGCCTGACAATGCTTTCAAATTGGTCCATGTTCATCGCTAATGCCCCTCAAATAACAAACTGATCAGTAAACAAGCTAAAAGGTATCATTTTGCTCATTGTTCTATATAAAAAATAAGACTATCATTCCACAGCTGAATTTTATTCTTTGTTCTATATAAAATAAATTATTAACTCCACAGTTCAGGCTCGTACCCAGGCTATATTAAAGCGGATTCAGGAATCAACGTTCAGCCAGGAATTTGATTGCCTTTTATTAACTACATAAACTCTTCAGTATTGTTTTCTATCCAGGAAGCGGACGCGAAAGTGATTAATATAAGCACTAGAAACGTGTAACACTTAAACAATGGTGTGTAATCGATCGATCACATTGAGTGCCATAGTCTAGTTGTAAGGATGTTGGGTATCTCGTTTTAAAACAAAATTGTAATAATAACAAAATAAGTGCAAAAGAAACATTCATGTTACCACCATCGGCGTTAGAACAGTAAGACTGTTTTCCAGATGTCACAATTTGTACTCAACTGAGTGTCCCTGATTCTAGATAAAGTCTCATTTCCGGGCTGCATACCAGAAATTTTGTAAAAATATTTTCAATGTCAATCTGCTCACGTCTGTAACTATGTAGCATGACTAGTCCAGAACGGCATTCAGATGTCATGGTTGACGTTAGATAATCCTTACTCTACCCACGACACTGAACGACCTTTCTGCACTGGCATGGTTATAAGTTAAACAAGACAGGAAAGGATATCAGTATATAGTATACTTCACGTCAGAAACTCACATGTCTCCCTGTTGTGACGTCAGCTTATGCAACATACTGGACAAGAAAGTGGTCATGTGATATGAGTAGACGATCCTCGAGCTCTGTCACAAGATGGTCGAGTAAAGAACACGTTTTCAGTACACGGATTATCATTCGTCTCTCACCACTGATTCAAGTGGGAAAGTTATCAGTTACTTGCGGAGATGGGGTGTGCTCAAGTACTGGTTAATCCCAGGAAACAGTGGTTAGGTTAACTGATCGTCTGTTAGCCCTCGATGGCATAAAAATGACGCTAAATATTCAATCAATCAATCAATCAGTACACGGAGAAAGAGACAGCTGAGACGTTCCCGCGATGTTGCTCGTGCTGTGCTATTCTGAGCTTCGAAGCTTCGACATCGTACACTTCAGCTTTCTGGAATAAGCAACATCCTCACTCTCGGCACGAATCTGTGTGATAAGCACATAACTCTCCTTTGCTGCTTCAACCATATCGCTGCCCTTTGCCTGCAACTACTTGTTAAGAGGCATTACAACCTGCTAAACAATGAAGCCAAACTTAAAGATGCTGCATCTGTAACTGCGCGCCTTGGAGTATCCGTAATGTTCTAACACTTCGAGTGAACTCACAATTGTAGAATAGGCTGATTTAAAGTGTACAAGGAGTCTGTCCGACTTGCACATCTAGTTTCACAAAGATTTTGATGTGGGGTCCCTTTCTCCATCAAGATCATTTTCAAACTCAGTTTTGTTCTTTGTTTTATATAAAATAAGGCATCACTTCACAGTTGAATTAAGTTCTTTGTTCTATATAAAATGAGGTATCACTCCACAGTTGAATTTTGTTCTTTGTTTTATATAAAATGAGGCATCACTCCACAATTGAATTTTGTTCATTGTTCTATATAAAATGAGGCATCACTCCACAGTTGAATTTTGTTCATTGTTCTATATAAAATGAGGTGTCACTCCACAGTTGAATTTTGTTCTTTGTTCTATATAAAATGAGAGTATACTACTAGTATGTTACTGTTATAAGGAACCTGGGTTAATACAAATGAATTTAGTAAACATCAATTGACTTACTTATAATAAAACCACACTTTGCCACAATGTGTAAAAACTATAAAACATAGCACACCCTAAACAAGACGTGCTTCCGTGGAAAATGCTGCATAATGGCAGCAAGAACTTATATAGAACGATAGGAAACTATGTAGCAATGTGTAGGGCCCTTGTGTAGCCGCGTGTAGGGCCCTTGTGTAGCCACGTGTAGGGCCCTTGTGTAACCGCGTGTAGAGTCCTTGTGTAGCCATATGTTGGGACCTTGTGTAGCCACGTGTATGGCCCTTGTGTAGCAGCGTGTAGAGTACTTGTGTAGCCACGTGTAGGGCCCTTGTGTAGCCGCGTGTAGGGTACTTGTGTAGCCACGTGTAGGACCCTTGTAAAGCCACTAGTAGGGATCTTATGCAGATACGTGTAGGGCCCTTGTGCAGCCACGTGTAAGGCTCTTGTGTAGTCACGTGTAGGGTCCTTGAGCAGCCACGTGTAGGTTACTTGTGTAGCCGTGTGTAGGGACCTTGTGTAGCCGCGTGTAGGGACCTAATGCAGCCACGTGTAGGACCCTTGTGCAGCCACATGTAGGGCTCTTGTGTAGCCATGTGTAGTGCCTTTGTGTAGCCACGTGCAGTGCCTTTGTGTAGCCACGTGTAGGGCCCTTGTGTAGCCACATGTAGGGCCCTTGTGTAGCCGCGTGTAGGGCACTTGTGGAGCCGCGTGTAAGGCACTTGTAGCCGCGTGTAGGGCACTTGTGGAGCCGCGTGTAAGGCACTTGTAGCCGCGTGTAGGGCACTTGTGGAGCCGCGTGTAAGGCACTTGTAGCCGCGTGTAGGGCACTTGTAGCCGCGTGTAGGGCCCATGTGCAGCGCCACGTGTAGGGTGCTTGTGCACCCACGTGTAGGGCCCTTGTGTAGCCGCGTGAAGGGCTATTGTGTAGCCGCGTGTCGGGCCCTTGTGAAGTCGCGTGTAGGACCCTTGTGTAGTCGCGTGTAGGGCCATTGTGTAGTCGCGTGTAGAATCCTTGAGTAGCCACGTGTAGGGCCCTTGTGTAGCCACGTGTAGGGCCCTTGTGTAGCCACGTGTATGACGCTTGTGTAGTCGCGTGTGGGGCCTTTGTGTAGTCACTTGTAGGGCCCTTGTGTAGCCGCGTGTAGGGCCCTTGTGTAGTCCCTTGTAGGGCCCTTGTGTAGTCACTTGTAGGGCCCTTGTGTAGTTGCGTGTAGGGCCCTTGTGTAGCCGCGTGTAGGGCGCTGTGTAGCCGCGTGTAGGGCCCTTGTGTAGCCGCGTGAAGGGCCCTTGTGTAGCCGCGTGAAGGGCCCTTGTGTAGTCACGTGTAGGGCCCTTGTGTAGTCACTTTAGGGCCCTTGTGTAGTCACTTATAGGGCCATTGTGTAGCAACGTGTAGGACCCTTGTGTAGTCACGTGTAGGGCACTTGTGTAGTCACTTGTAGGGCCATTGTGTAGCCGCGTGTAGGGCCCTTGTGTAGCAACGTGAATAGCCCTTGTGTAGCCACGTGTAGGGCCCTTGTGTAGTCGCGTGTAGGGCCCTTGTGTAGCCACGTGAAGAGCCCTTGTGTAGTCACGTGTAGGGCCCTTGTGTAGTCACGTATAGGGCCCTTGTGTAGTCACGTGTAGAATCATTGTGTAGCTACGTGTAGGGCCCTTGTCTAGCCATGTGTAGGGCCCTTTAGTAAACGCGTGTAGGGCCCTTGTGAAGCTGCATGTAGGGCCATTGTTTAGTCACGTGTAAGGCCCTTGTGTAGTCACGTGTAGGAGCATTGTGTAGCTACGTGTAGGGCCCTTGTTTAGCCATGTGTAGGGCCCTTGTGTAGTCACGTGTAGGGCCCTTGTGAAGCTGCATGTAGGGCCATTGTTTAGTCACGTGTAGGGCCCTTGTGTAGTCACGTGTAGGGCCTTTGTGTAGGGTCCTTGTGTAGCCATGTTTTTGGCCCTTGTGTAGCCACGTGTATGGCCCTTGTGTAGCCATGTGTAGGGCCCTTGTATAGAAACGTGTAGGGCCCTTGTATAGCCACGTGTAGGACCCTTTGTGTAGCCGCGTGTAGGGCCCTTGTATAGTCACGTGTAGGACCATTGTGTAGCTACGTGTAGGGCCCTTGTTTAGCCATGTGTAGGCCCCTTGTGTAGTCACGTGTAGGGCCCTTGTGAAGCTGCATGTAGGGCCATTGTTTAGTCACGTGTAGGGCCCTTGTGTAGTCACGTGTAAGGTCCTTGTGTAGGATCTTTGTGTAGCCATGTTTTTGGCCCTTGTGTAGCCACGTGTATGGCCCTTGTATAGTCACGTGTAGGACCATTGTGTAGCTACGTGTAGGGCCCTTGTTTAGCCATGTGTAGGCCCCTTGTGTAGTCACGTGTAGGGCCCTTGTGAAGCTGCATGTAGGGCCATTGTTTAGTCACGTGTAGGGCCCTTGTGTAGTCACGTGTAAGGCCCTTGTGTAGGATCTTTGTGTAGCCATGTTTTTGGCCCTTGTGTAGCCACGTGTATGGCCCTTGTGTAGCCATGTGTAGGGCCCTTGTGTAGTAACGTGTAGGGCCCTTGTGTAGCAACGTGTAGGGCCCTTGTGTAGCCACGTGTAGGGACCTTGTGTAGTCACGTGTACGACCCTTGTGTAGTCACGTGTAGGGCCCTTGTGTAGCCGCGTGAAGGGCATTTGTGTAGCCACGTGTAGGGCCCTTGTGTAGTCACGTGTACGACCCTTGTGTAGCCGCGTGTAGGGCACTTGTGTAGCCACGTGTAGGGCCCTTGTGTAGCCACGTGTAGGGCCCTTGTGTAACTGTATATGGCCCTTGTGCAAGGCATTTATCCCCCTTTAATTAGTTCTGGTTCTACCCAGAAAGGGTACATTGTACGGTGGTAGAGCAATCCGACCCAGGATCCAAGGGCCATGTGTCAGATCACCACAACGGCTATATTTGGTGTCCTTAAGCAACATTTTATTTGCATATGTGCTACACCACTAGCTTTACAAAATCTTAATAATTTCTTGAAGAGTTCGAGACAGCAAAACCCTGTTAAAGAAGAGGTCTCCAATTCCTTGGAGACAGTAATAATTGGAGATTAATGTCTCCATAGGTTTGGTTATATACTAACTCAAATAAAGAAACTAAACATGATGTATCTGCTTATAAAACACATATATTTCATTCAATGTTTCGATTCATATATATTATTTAACCTTTACCTTGAGTGTTTGTTATCACTAAACAAATTATATATTTATTGAACCACTCTGAAGTTAATTCCATTTCCATAGCAACGGCCTTAAGAACATTTTTAAATCAAAACCATGTATAGTTTCTTTTTTTTGAGTTAGTATATATGTATACTAACTGATTTGATTCATGATAACATATATCCGGGCCAAGTTGGCTCAGTCAGTAGCACGTCTGACTCAATCCAGGGGTTTAAATCCCCAACCACCCACAGTCTCCACGATTATCGATATGTGACATTGCATCTCATTGTCATTTGTCTCTCATTGTTGATTCAAGTGGGAAAGTTATCAGTTTCATGCAGAAATGAGTGTGCCCGAGTGCTGGTTAACATTCCAGGATCACAGGAAAGAGTTGTTAGGTTAAATGATTGTCTGTTAGTCCTCAATGGTATAAAATGATGCTAAATATTCAAACAATCAGGAATAATCCATATATTAGGTTAAAAAATAATTAACATTGTTATCTGTCCTTTTTACAAAAATATATGGAAATCACAAATTCAACTGAAAGAAGAACTACAATTAAAAATTGTTTTCAGACTGCGAAAAATAATGACAAATTTTATCAATTTGATTTATCTTGCATCAAAATTTAAAACGAGAAATGTATACATAGGACACGGAACACCACCTCTACATCTTTGTGAATTTTACTAAATATTAAGTAAAAACGGGACCTTAACTCCTGGAAATTTTAACGAACACTAACAAAATTGACTTGAGTTTTATAATCTAGCAGCTACACGGCAAATATATATTAAAACATTCGGTACAATCTTTCAGAAGTTATTCATCAGAGATCCCCTGAAATGAAGCCACAGCTCCCGTAAAATTTCAGACAAATATGAAACTCATGTATTTTATATTACACACCAAGTATTAATTAAATATACAAGATCCTATCAGAAATGATTCCCCAGAAACCACTTCGATGGGTGGACAGACAGATGAACGAACGAACAGACAGGGTTAACACCTATTGCACCTTCACCATTCTTTGAAAGGCAGGTGCATAACAATAGAAGATACATGACAGATAGGCATGAAATTGCATTTTTTTTTAAATTAATTTTAGATAACAATGGCAACAATATGACATACGCTGTGATGAGAAATTATAAATAAATGAGTTAAAGATGCATCACCCATACCTTTCTGTTCAGTAAATGATGGACAGATTATTGAATCACAAAGAGGAAGGTCCCATTTGAAGATTGTAGTTGATTCCATCCTTGTAGTTTATCTTATTTATTAAAATTTAATTAACGCACAGATCAACATTTTCCGTTTTATTCGTCAATGTTTTAACATAACCCGATACTGACCAATCAGTGACTTTATCGCGGGACGTGATTTAGTATTTGGTCAACAAAACAAAGAATTTTACACAGCAGAGACAAAATGTAATACAAGTTATTAAACAGAATAAATGGTATTTGGTAAAAATATGCCGTTGTATTGCTAAATCGATGTGCGATATAGGGAATGCCTCTTTAATGTGTTGCATGTGGATGATGCGATGGCAACAATATATTTAATATATAAATGTGGCCAACCTTAAAAAAATACTTGTTTGCTGTGCTCCGACCCAGAATTTTCCATTTGGGTAGGTAGGTAGCTAATGGATTTTTTTGCCAAATTTTGATTTTGCATCTATAGTCATTTTAAAGTAAAATGGACAGATATTATTAAGAAAAAAAATTAACGTTCTGAAAGTCAATAAAAAAGTTTGAATAGCGGCATTTTCAGTGAGTAGGTCGGAGCACGACAAACAATTTATTTTTTAAGGATGGCCTTGGTTAATATGGATGCAATGAGATTTCTCAATCATAGTGATTTCACACCGGATATAGTCTCATCTTGACTGTCTGATGAATCATTTTTATCCACTTCCTGTGTGGACTGGGTCCCTTCCTCTGTAGCACCAGTTGGTTTCTGTGACTCTGCATCATATTTGTAATCTAAGTCCAGTCTATTTACCATATCCTTTACCCACATTTTGTGTAACTGTGTCTCGTCCAGGTCCACCATTTTCACAGGTGTCCTGTCAAGTAATTTTTCTCTCTCTTCATTGTGCCGCCGAATATGGTGCTCGTGGTCCCATTTACGTGAAAATTTTCGAGAGCATATTTTGCAATGGTATGGTTTTTGTTTAGTGTGCGTGCGAAGATGTCTTTTGAGATCATGGCGGTCGCGGACAATGAGAGTACAATACGGGCACTGGTAACGCCCGACGCCTAATTTAGCGGCATCCAACAGTGCTGTTATCTCCGGATTCTCGTCGTTTCCAGCGGCCTTGAAACCTTTACCAGCAATGCGACGACAGCTTTGTCCAGAAGCATCACCATCCTGTAATAATGTAGGAGAAATGTTAGCTTAGGTCGTTCTTAAAAAAAATATTGTTTGCCCTACAAATAAAAACTTCTGGAACTACCCCCATGTTGCTAGAATTGGTACAATGTGTCTGTCATAATTTAAGTAATGACTACAGTGTGTGATAAAATTATGACACAATGTTCATAATTATAAAACTGTTTGTCACGTTCGCTTTTGTATCACTCTGTACTGATGCTATGATACACAATGATGTTTTCTCTATTTTCATGTGTTTTTTTTTTTTGTTGTGTTTTTTTTTTTTTGCTTCTAGAATACCTTAGTTAATCTTTATACTATTTGTTTAAACTATATATTTTTATAATAGTCAAAAAGCAAATTGAACTCAAATAATATCACCTCCTAATCATTTCAATATTATAAAGAGAATAAACACTTTCTCCACCTAAAAAATATATACATAAATAATAATAATAAAAATAGTTAACAATTAATACATAGAGTGAAAATTGCTAAATTATATTGCTATATTGTCAAACCACCACCCACATATTTGCCATTTTGTATAATTTTGTGGTTACATGTTATTGCAATAAATGAACATTTGTATTACAATCTAGGTGACCAAATACAGGTTCTGTTCTGTTCTGGTAATTTTAGCGTGTTGTACAGGTATTTTATACAAAAAGTTTGTATTACAAAACAAAATCTTTAGATTTTATGTACTTAAAATGGTCAACAATGCTCTCCAGCTAATTCATTTCACATGATTAGTTTACAAAATCAATACTACTACCGAAAAAATATAATACATTTGAAAAAAAATCAAACCCAAACTAAAACAAAACAAACTTACGATTTAAGAGCCCAAAGTATGGATATTCAGATTATCTATATACCGGTACACTGTTTATCTATATACTGGTACACTGTTTATCTATATACTGGTACACTGTTTATCTATATACTGGTACACTGTTTATCTATATACCAGAACACTGTTTATCTATATACCGGTACACTGTTTATTTATATGCCGGTACACTGTTAATCTATATACCGGTACACTGTTTATCTATATACCGGTACACTGTTAATCTATATACCGGTACACTGTTTATCTATATACCGGTACACTGTTTATCTATATACCGGTACACTGTTATCTATATACTGGTACACTGTTTATCTATATACCAGTACATTGTTTATCTATATACCGGTACACTGTTTATTTATATGCCGGTACATTGTTTATCTATATACCGGTACACTGTTTATCTATATACCGGTACATTGTTTATCTATATACCGGTACACTGTTAATCTATATACCTGTACATTGTTTATCTATATGCCGGTACATTGTTTATCTATATACCGGTACACTGTTATCTATATACCGGTACATTGTTTATCTATATACCGGTACACTGTTAATCTATATACCAGTACATTGTTTATCTATATACCGGTACACTGTTAATCTATATACCGGTACACTGTTAATCTATATACCGGTACACTGTTTATCTATATACCGGTACACTGTTAATCTATATACCGGTACACTGTTAATCTATATACCGGTACATTGTTTATCTATATACCGGTACACTGTTAATCTATATACCGGTACACTGTTAATCTATATACCGGTACACTGTTTATTTATATGCCGGTACACTGTTTATTTATATGCCGGTACACTGTTTATCTATATACCGGTACACTGTTATCTATATACCGGTACATTGTTTATCTATATACCGGTACACTGTTTATCTATATACCGGTACACTGTTTATCTATATAAACATTGTTTATCTATATACTGGTACATTTTTTATCTATATACCGGTACACTGTTTGTCTATATACTGGTACATTGTTTATCTATATACCGGTACACTGTTTGTCTATATACTGGTACATTATCTATCTATATACCGGTACATTGTTTATCTATATATTGGTACACTGTTAATCTATATACCGGTACATTGTTTATCTATATACTGGTACACTGTTTATCTATATACTGGTACATTGTTTATCTATATACTGGTACACTGTTTATCTATATACTGGTACATTATTTATCTATATACTGGTAAATTGTTTATATATATATATATATATATATATATATATATATATATACTGGTACACTGTTTATCTAAATACTGGTACACTGTGTATCTATATACTTGTACATATATACTGGTACATTGTTTATCTAAGTACTGGTACACTGTTTATCTATAAACCGGTACTTTGTTTATCTATATACTGGTACACTGTTTATCTATATACCAGTACATTGTTTATCTATATACCGGTACATTGTTTCTAGATAATGTAACAAAATAGTTTGGTTGTTGTGGCCTAATTTAGTAGTGTCATCTAGTACGTGTCCATTGGAATGATATAGGCTATATTTAGAACAGGTAGTGTGGAATTGTTAAAACGTATTGACAGCTCAAAAGGAGTAATGTTTTTAAGATCTTTTTACATTTTCATTCTTTGATTAACGAATAAATCATTTTGAAGCTTATTTCATCAAATTCCATTAAGTATCAAGAAAGTTAGAATAATTAAATGGGTTTATTTGTCATAAAACTAATTTAAGTTTACATTTGGCCTTATAGTGTAAAATCCGCATCGTACCATAATCGTATTATATTTGAAAGTTTGTTGTGTCATTATTTGCACAAAATTCACTAAGGTATGTGGACTGTTTTGCTATATATTCTGACTGTATTATGGGGAAACTGTCCAGTATAGCAAAAACATCTTTGGAGTTGGCATGATGATGAAGGATAGAGCATGTTACTGTTCTAATACATAACGGCAGATGGGTATGTGAACTTTATATTATGTTGTATTTAAATGTCTGATAGATATATTTTGACGTAATCTGATCTACGTAAAGTTGTATAAATTTTTCATATACATTCCGACGAGAATATCTGTAATTTAATTTCACATCCGCAGTATTGAGAGGCATTTTGTTAGAATATAGGCCGAGGAATCTGAGAACATATTTTGAGCTGTTGATATCATGTTTACAATGAAGTATTGAAATTCACCATACTAGAATTGATTGATTATGTGTAATTAAATTTTGTCGATGCTTATTCTGATATTCACAATGTGAATAGATACAGAATTGGTCGGTAATTTATATCATAATTGAGAAATTATATGTAAAGATATAATTGCTACTTTGAGATTGACAGAAGGTCGTATATAAGATGTTGTTTAAACTACCAGGAAACTGTAGATAGTAAGAATTGAATGAACTGTTATCATATATTGATAAATCTACCATGAAAATATTAGATGGTAAGAATTGAATGCACTGTTATAATATGTTGATGAATCTAACATGAAACTGTTAGATGGTAAGAATTTAATGCACTGTTATCATATATTGATAAAATTACCATGAAATTGATAGATGGTAAGTAATAGACGCCATGTCATTACATATTTGAAGAACAGGTAAATCTGAGTTTATATATATATTGTAGCCATTTTTAGACATAGACGTACGTGAGGTATGTGTCCGCTACTATTATGACAGGAAGCCAGCTGGTGGTTGTACCGTCATAAGGACAGCAACCTACATAATCGATATATGAATGACTTGGAAGATCCTGGCTTCAGAGTACGGTCGATAGTTGGTACGAGGTGATGTAAAGTCAGAAACTCAGTATAGAGTTCTAGGGAAGATAACCCAGTTTATATAGTCATCGCCACCAGGGACGACTGATGCTAAATCTACGATAATCCGGATGAAGTAGTAGTATCTTAAATACAATATTAGTGCATTTTAAAAACAGTTTTAACATTCATATGATGTAAGCAGTTTGGATTGCGATATAGATTCACGGAACGTGTAGGAGAAAGAACTGTGTAAAAAAAGTGTTAATTCCATTAAAAGACCTTTTTAAACCAGCTGAGTTTTTTTTTTGTTTAGAAATTATCTTTAAATTGTATATATTGGTTAATTGTATATATTCATGATTTCATTCATGAAAAATTAAAATTGTAAATTTTATTTGAGTATACTTGTATTCTACCCTCATGAGTTGTCGGCCCTTGGTCATTTAGCTACAGATAATATGATATGAAGTTAAGTCACTATAACATATGTAGTTTGTTTTGAAACAGAGAAAAAGCTGAGCTCAACATAAAACTTTAACTTGAGGACGACAACGACGACATTGCCAGGGTCAGGACAATTGCTCTCCCATTTTTTTTCAAAAGACAAGCTAAAAATAGCATAAGGATCTTCCTCACTTGACGCTCAGCATTTAGAGGATAGTTCTAGCACTGGTTGGCCCGTGTCAGTATAATGTGACTGGGTGGGGTGTCATACCATGTGTCTACTGGGCATGATACTCCAGTGTGACAGCACTAAGCATACAATCTTAGTACACTTTTGCTATTTAACTGAATAACTGTTGAAAGCAATTGTAAATACTATACAATTAAATACAATACAATATTACAAATGAAATAGAACAGAATGCAAAATAATGCACAGCACAGGAAAGCACAATACAAGACTTGAGACAAGACAAGACAAGACAACATAAGACAAGACAGCATAAGACAAGAAAAGACAAGCGGACAAGATGAGACAAGACAAGACAAGATAAGGCAAGACAAGACAAGAAAAGACAATATAAGACAAGATGAGACAAGACAAGACAAGTGGACAAGATGAGACAATACAAGACAACATAAGACGAGATAAGACAAGACAAGATGAGATGAGACAAGACAACAAAAGACAACAAAAGACAACAAAAGACACCACAAGACAACAGAACACACTAACTACCTCTGAACCAGCACCATATAGCCCAGAAGCAATTTCCTTCTTTGGTTCCCGTTTCACAGAGTCACCAACAACTTTTTTAAGAGTATGCGTCCTTGCTGTACTCTGAACATATGCAAAGTGTTCAGCAGTTTCCAACACAGAATAATCTCCCGATTGATCATGATCAAAATCTGTGTCACAATCGTCGCCAAGTGCGTTGCCAGAAAAACTTGTAGTCGGCTGCTTCACACTTCTTGTCCTCTGATCATCTTGTGGCGAGTCGGTGTAAAATTTAGGAAGAATAGAATTTTGGTATGTGTCGGTGTCAGAGGCATTAGTGTTTGTTTTTATACTCCCATATAAAGAGTCACTCATGTTCATGCTGCTGTATATGTTATGGATTCCTTTCTTCTCAAAGTGTTTTGTGAGATTACCTTCATGAAACTTGGTACTGAAACTATCTAAAGAATTCTCAGATAAACTGGACTGGTCGTCCAAAAAATTTCGCTTAGATTGATTCAACTTTGCTTTAAAAACACTGTAGAACTGAGAACCAGTCAACTCATTTTCATCAGACTGGTTTCCAGACACTGTGCCATTGTCTGACTGGTCTAATGGTTCTATTTTCACTTTTACAGTGTCAGTAGTGAAAGGTTTTAATCCCTGTATATCTTCCAAGTCTGATTTGGATTTGTGACGAGTAATTTTCTGTGGTGTTTTTTTTCTTCTTGATGAATGTCCTGAAAAAGTAAAAGAAATAATTCTCAGTATTTCCAATAATTTTATACATCAAGAACCTTACACTGCATACCTATAAAGGCATCAAAACATTTCTCTTGCATACCAGACTAGGATTTCTGTGTAGCAGATACGGATTTTTTAGACGACACCCACTCCATGCTCTCATCCTACCCTGATGTGACATATTAAAACATGGCGTAATTTATTTAATTTGACATCTTAAAAGCCATTATGTTAAAATTTAATAATAATTTAAATCAAAATAAATATTCAATACATGCAAAAAAAAATAATCTTACATATTTGTTTCAGTTCAGATAGAAAATTTCGTTCCAAGGGATAACTGTTTTTGGAGGGAATGAGGCTCTTATGACTCCTAACGACAGGAAAAGTAAATATTTATAGTAATTTACCCGTATAAACTAAAATTGTTTCTGTCCACATGAATGCGAACCCTCTATTGGCCTAAAACCAATTTTATTTTACCGAAAATTAAGTAAACAAGAAATGTCACTGTTAAGTGTCACATGCCCCTCAACATGTCATGATGTTATGTTGATCATTTGTAGCAAGTATCATTAAAATTCATCTATGCATGACAAAGTTACAGGCCAGAAACGAAATCTCACATAAACTCAAAGTGTTGTCAAACAAACTCAAATTGTGACCTTGACCTTTGCGGTACAGGTGTGGGTCTTACTCGCGACATGTCGTCATGTTCTGTTGATCATTTGTTGCAAGTATCAACAAAATCCATCTATGCATAACAAAGTTACAGGCCGGAAACGAAATACCGGACGGAAGGACGGACGGAAGGACGCTGCGATTACTATATGCCACCCCAAAAAATTTTTTGGGGGGGGGGGGGGCATAAAAAGGGGCAATAACTGTAGACAGACGGTGACAAATATTGAACCGGACCTGTATTTTACAATTATACAGGTACACACGAAATATTAATTAAATACACGGACCCCTTCACAACTTATTGAATTGGAATCCAATTTTCCAGACTGATGGACAGACAGACAAACAAACAGACAAACATTCTAACAAATGGCTATATAAGTGGTTTCTTATTTTAGAAAATCAAAAGATTTTAGCCACATGAAAGTGTTTTCTTAAGTGATAGAAGCAACTATTTTTCAACTGTCCAAACAGAATACCAAAACCCTTGTGCACTTAAAGGGAGTATATCAGGAAAAATGCTATAAATGTCTTAGAAAATAAAATTATTTTTAAAATAGATAAAAAGCATCTCATTATCATTAAGAAATAGAATCCAAATGGTTTAGTATGCCAAATTCACCAAAACGTGATATATTCGATATATAAATTGGAGTGTGAAACAAAATCCCCATTCTGAAAATAGACAGCACTTACATAGCTTCACATCTGCATTCTCTTTTCTATGATGAAACAAATTTCATGACATGCAATTAACGGATCATATTGAAATCAAAATGTAATCATGTGACTCAATTAATATGTCACAAAATATGTTGCAATTTTAAGTGGGAAATCTATTTTAGTCTAACCTAGTAGCGTAGCCCAAGTTATGAAATCCCTTTTTAATGTTATTTTGACATGTTTAAATAGATATCCTTTTGGCAATATGGGGTCAGAGAGAACGGTATATATAGGCATTATATTTTGGGGAAAAATTGTAAAAAATCCTTATAAATCCCCTTTAACTACCCATTTGTGTGTGCGGACAGAAAGAAAGAACGAAACGATCAGGGTAACACTTAAGGTTCTTTCACTATTCTTCAAATAGAAGCATAATTTTTTTTTTTTATTGTTGAATGGGGTTTCAAGCCATTTTCAACACATTTCTGGTTATATATGGCATAGCCAGTTTTACTGGTAGAGGAAGACCTCAGACTGAGACAGACTGAGTAGAACCACCGTCCTTCCGCAAGTAACTGGCAAACTTTCCCACATAAAGATTTTGGAGGGAGCAGGACTCAACCTACGACCTTAGTGGTGAGAGGTAAATGATCTTGTGCTTTGTACCACTCAGCCACGGAGGACTCACTTGTTGTCGTTATAAACCTGTCTGTAGATGATGGATCCTTCTGTACGTCGGTTATATCATCATCACCACTGTGGTATTTGGTTAAAGTTTCCCCTCCTCCTTCAACCTTTGCAACAATATCTGGTTTAACATGTTCACCAGTGTGATCACTCAAGGGAATATTGTCCGGTCCAAACATCGCTGACAAATGTGTTTGCTGGTTTAAATCTAGTTCTTGAACTTGCTTTGGAGATCTTTTGGTAATTTTTTTTCGTTTCGTTGAGCTGGAAAGCCTTCGTTTTTGCCCTTAAAAATTAATAATCAAATAAATTACAGTAATTTGAAATAAGGCACTGCCCAAAATGGGTTTTATTCATTTTGATTTGTAAATTGCATCTTTGAAATAACTTGCATATTCCAATATCTTTAATATTTGTTTAAACGTTTAAAACAAACACTACAGATGCAGGCATCATTTGTTTACAATTTTTGACACATGACAATAAGTGGTAATTACGTCACAGGTTAAATGTCAACATCAATGTTACAGAATTTGTTTTTGGTTCCCATCTTATTACAATTTTAAGCAGATTCCGGACTCAAACACTAAAGTTGTTAAGTGACTCAAGACACTTAAACCAAAACTAAAACAAGACCTGAATCGCTCTACTGGCAACAAATGCTACATGTAAAATATATACGGTTACAGAGAAAGTGTTTTATAGAATTTTACTTAAATTGTGCTTATCAGCCCTGTGGCTGGGGCATTTGTGGTTGAATCATGCTGGTTCAAAAACTAGTCCGAGATCTAGTGGTTATATAACTGCTGTGCGTGTTTAATTAAGATTCAATGAAAAATGAGGGTGCTATCACGTATACAACATTTTCCCTATATAACTCTATGTAAAACAGTGACCCCTGTGACGGCCCAAAATTTGACTCAAGGGACTTTAACAAATCTTTCAACCGTTAATAATGAAATTTTCTTCAAATTTTAAAATATGATGTCACTGTCTTTGACGTTAACATTCGTGATTGTTTTTAGCAGCAAACACTCGTCATTATTATTTAAATGAAATACACATTACCGACGTGAACAAATGAAATTGAGACATTTTATGGTTGCACTCGTCAAACATATATGCTATTATTCAATCGCTTGTAGAATCGATACAAGACGTATAACATATATGAAATTACGCATTTTTGCCTAAAATTGAATAAGGATTACATATGCAGAACATCAATACACAGAAACGTTGAAAATAATGTTAACCAGAGTTTGTCACGCTGTTTTGGGACAACCCTCATACATACGTAAACCAGTAAACAGTCAAACCTGTCAGACATAAGCAGCCAGTCAATGGAAGGAGCAAAAATGGTATTTTCAGACAGGATGTTGTTTAACCCTTTGATCCATAAGCATTTTCTTGGACTTTTCCAAATTGAAAGCATAAATTCACCATGTATTAGCAATGGGTGAATTATGTTTATATTAACTGACAGAGTGGAAAACAGTGCAGGATGTGTTTAGATTGCTCGTTACAAGCAATCTGAACTCTTCCTGCTCTGTTTTCAAAGGCCTTCTGTGATTGGTGCGTGAAAATGCATATCTATGGATCAATAGATTAGGGTTAATGCAGGTTAATTTGCTCTGAAAGCATATAAATGGGAAATAACAAATGTGGCTGCTTAAGACAAGTGGCTGCTTAATAGAGGTGACTTGTGTGTTGATTTAAATTTAAACAGTATATTAATTTAAGCTTGTTACATTTTTTAAATAACAAAATAATTATCATTATCAAAATAAAATCAAGAGTTTAAAGCATAAATATGTCAAGTATATAAAAGGGAAATATTTCTTTACAAAGGAATAGATAGGTAGACATTCATCAGACTCACTGGCCACTAAATGCATAAATGTTTGTAATAATGATATTATGTTATCTGTTAGCTCATGGACCCAGTTATTGCTGACTAATATATATCTACATGAAACTTTGTACGGTCAACTGGGGATGGCCTACAGTGTTTTTTTTTCAGCCATTTTTATAGCCGTTATTGGGTCATATTCCCAATGGCAAATAGTATCTTTTTTTCCCAATTGAATGGTAAAAATTCCCAATTGAAAGCTTCAAAAATGTACTTCCTTGATAAAATAAAGAAAGTTTTCCCCATTCTGAATTTAGTATGACATTGATTATTTAATTAAATGGCCTGATAAGCAAGTGTACACTTTTTATAAATATATAAATATATTTAATGCAAAAAAAATTCCCAATGTTAATGAAAATGCTGCTAAAATTCCCATTCCAAGGGTATGGGTCATCTTCCCAAAATGGTGAAAAAAAACACTGGCCTAAACCCCAATTGACGTACGATGAGGAAATAGTATACAGCTATCTGCCTTTTAAGTTTTCAAAACATATTTATCCAAGGAAAATCGCTATTGACCCCAAACAGGGAACTATTGATCGAGACGAATTCGAGGTTAATAGTTCCAGTCTTTGGGTCAATAGTCATTTTTCAAAGATAGATATATATATAATAATTTAACGATGGCTGCATGCATGGACAAATCAGCAGTTCGCATAAAAACTTTATTTAACAAGAGTGAATGAAGGAATTAGGTCACAAATGTACAGATTAGAATATATACCTGTCTGTGAGGAGAAGTGCCGGGGTTCTACTGTAATCTCACCAGATGTGGAGGGGAAGTGCCGGGGTCCCACTGTGATCTCCCCAGACACCAAGTCCCTGTAAGTCTCAGTTTCCTCGCTATTACAGCAGGCTGGAATTATACAAAAAATGTAGAACTGCATTGTCTGTTTTATTATTATTGTCATTGGCCTAATTTGAAAGTATCGTGTTCTCCTAATGCACAAAAACAACAAATAATCAAAATTCAATAATTTTACCTTCAAAATCAGAGTAAATACTTATTATACATCATCTTTTTTTAACACCAATTTCAACACATTTCAGTTTATATATGGCATATCCAGTTTTATTGGTGGAGGAAGCCCTCAAAATGAATCTGAGAAGAACCACAATCCTTTCTAAAGTAACGGGCAAATTTCTCAAATAAAGACTATATTGATCAGATCAGACCTACAATTATCCTCTAAATGCTAAGAGCCAAGTAAAAGCTGATTCCAGTACCATCATTTTTCTGGGTAGGTTTTTTTTTGTGTTTTTTTTTTAGAGGTCATCATTCAGCACTTGGGCAAAGCCTGTGATCTACCTCTGGCATCAGTGACCAACGCACCATCCACAAACACCACTGACCCACTTACAGCCTTGTGTGTAAGTTTGCTTATCACAATAAAACAGGGCAGTAATTAATACTTAGAAAGTACTAAGTCGAATTTGAGCATACAGATTAAAAAAAACATGAACAAATGAACATGCAGAATGAACCTAGAACCTTGATACCTGCATAGTTTCAGCAAATTCTATTGTATTACTCAAATTGTCGCTTCTTACGACATGCATGAGTCACAGTGATCCTATTCTTGCCATCACTCATATGGCTCCATGGAACCACACAGGGTTGGTAATTCAACTTCAATAATGAACATGACAAAAAATGATAAAATGAACATGAGACCCATTTGGAGGATTCCTACCCCTCGACAAAGATTGACAGTAATTCTATTCATAGGCGGAACCACACAGGCTGTCATCAAAGGACTTGGAGCATGACTCATGATATGGTCTACTGCAGAGCATCAAATACATGATCAATGGGTCGTGGTTTTGAGCAAAACCCTTATTTCACATCTGCTTAGTACAAGTTATACCCAGGAATTTGTTGTTTCACAATCACAGTAAAATAAATAAGTTTAAACTAGTGGAATGGCAGACAATGATCTACTGTCTGTCCTAGATTACTAGTGGAATGACAGACATAGATCTACTGTTTGTCCTAGATTACTAGTGGAATGGCAGACATAGATCTACTGTTTGTCCTAGATTACTAGTGGAATGGCAGACATAGATCTACTGTTTGTCCTAGATTACTAGTGGAATGGCAGACATATATCTACTGTTTGTCCTAGATTACTAGTGGAATGGCAGACATAGATCTACTGTTTGTCCTAGATTACTAGTGGAATGGCAGACATAGATCTACTGTTTGTCCTAAATTACTAGTGGAATGGCAGACATAGATCTACTGTCTGTCCTAGATTACTAGTGGAATGGCAGACATAGATCTACTGTCTGTCCTAGATTACTAGTGGAATGTCAGACATAGATCTACTGTCTGTCCTAGATTACTAGTGGAATGGCAGACATAGATCTACTGTCTGTCCTAGGTTACTAGTGGAATGGCAGACATAGATCTACTGTCTGTCCTAGATTACTAGTGGAATGGCAGACATAGATCAACTGTCTGTCCTAGATTACTAGTGGAATGGCAGACATAGATCTACTGTCTGTCCTAGATTACTAGTGGAATGGCAGACATAGATCTACTGTCTGTCCTAGATTACTAGTGGAATGGCAGACATAGATCTACTGTTTGTCCTATGTTACTAGTGGATTGGCAGACAAAGATCTACTGTTTGTCCTAGATAACTAGTTGAATGGCAGACATAGATCAACTGTTTGTCCTAGATTACTAGTAGAATGGCAGACATAGATCTACTGTTTGTCCTAGATTACTAGTGGAATGACAGACATAGATTTACTGTTTGTCCTATGTTACTAATGGATTGGCAGACAAAGATCTACTGTTTGTCCTAGATAACTAGTTGAATGGCAGACAAAGATCAACTGTTTGTCCTAGATAACTAGTTGAATGGCAGACATAGATCTACTGTTTGTCCTAGATTACTAGTGGAATGGCAGACATAGATCTACTGTTTGTCCAAGATTACTAGTGGATTGGCAGACAAAGATCTACTGTTTGTCCTAGATAACTAGTTGAATGGCAGACATAGATCTACTGTTTGTCCTAGATTACTAATGGAATGGCAGACATAGATCTACTGTTTGTCCTAGGTTACTAGTTGAATGGCAGACAAAGATCTACTGTTTGTCCTAGATTACTAGTTGAATGGCAGACATAGATCTACTGTTTGTCCTAGATTACTAGGTGAATGGCAGACATAGATCTACTGTTTGTCCTAGATTACTAGTTGAATGGCAGACATAGATCTACTGTTTGTCCTAGATTACTAGGTGAATGGCAGACATAGATCTACTGTTTGTCCTAGATTACTAGGTGAATGGCAGACATAGATCTACTGTTTGTCCTAGATTACTAGGTGAATGGCAGACATAGATCTACTGTTTGTCCTAGATTACTAGGTGAATGGCAGACATAGATCTACTGTTTGTCCTAGATTACTAGGTGAATGGCAGACACAGATCTACTGTTTGTCCTATGTTACTAGTGGAATGGCAGACATAGATCTACTGTTTGTCCTAGATTACTAGTGGAATTGCAGACATAGATCTACTGTTTGTCCTAGATTACTAGTGGAATGGCAGACATAGATCAACTGTTTGTCCTCTGTTACTAGTGTAATGGCAGACATAGATCTACTGTTTGTCCTATGTTACTAGGTGAATGGCAGACATAGATCTACTGTTTGTTCTAGATTACTAGTGGAATGGCAGACATAGATCTACTGTTTGTCCTATGTTACTAGTGGAATGGCAGACATAGATCTACTGTTTGTCCTAGATTACTAGGTGAATGGCAGACATAGATCTACTGTTTGTCCTATGTTACTAGTGGAATGGCAGACATAGATCTACTGTTTGTCCTTGATTACTAGTGGAATGGCAGACATAGATCTACTGTTTGTCCTAGGTTACTAGTGTAATGGCAGACATAGATCTACTGTTTATCCTAGATTACTAGTGTAATGGCAGACATAGATCTACTGTTTGTCCTAGATTACTAGTGGAATGTCAGACATAGATCTACTGTTTGTCCTATGTTACTAGTGGAATGTCAGACATAGATCTACTGTTTGTCCTAGATTACTAGTGGAATGGCAGACATAGATCTACTGTTTGTCCTAGATTACTAGTAGAATGGCAGACATAGATCTACTGTTTGTCCTATGTTACTAGTGGAATGGCAGACATAGATCTACTGTTTGTCCTAGATTACTAGTGGAATGGCAGACATAGATCTACTGTTTGTCCTAGATTACTAGTGGAATGGCAGACATAGATCTACTGTTTGTCCTATGTTACTAGTGGAATGACAGACAAAGATCTACTGTTTGTCCTAGATTACTAGTGGAATGGCAGACATAGATCTACTGTTTGTCCTAGATTACTAGTGGATTGGCAGACATAGATTTACTGTTTGTCCTAGATTACTAGTGGAATGGCAGACATAGATCTACTGTCTGTCCTAGATTACTAGTGGAATGGCAGACATAGATCTATTGTTTGTCCTAGGTTACTAGTGTAATGGCAGACATAGATCTACTGTTTGTCCTAGATTACTAGTGTAATGGCAGACACAGATCTACTGTCTGTCCTAGATAACTAGTGGAATGGCAGACAAAGATCTACTGTTTGTCCTAGATTACTAGGTGAATGGCAGACATAGATCTACTGTTTGTCCTATGTTTGTAGTGGAATGACAGACAAAGATCTACTGTTTGTCCTAGATTACTAGTGGAATGGCAGACATAGATCTACTGTTTGTCCTAGATTACTAGTGGAATGGCAGACATAGATCTACTGTTTGTCCTAGATTACTAGGTGAATGGCAGACATAGATCTACTGTCTGTCCTAGATTACTAGTGGATTGGCAGACAAAGATCTACTGTTTGTCCTAGATTACTAGGTGAATGGCAGACATAGATCTACTGTTTGTCCGATGTTACTAGTGGAATGGCAAACATAGATCTACTGTTTGTCCTAGATTACTAGTGTAATGGCAGACATAGATCTACTGATTGTCCTAGATTACTAGTGGAATGGCAGACATAGATCTACTGTTTGTCCTAGATTACTAGTGTAATGGCAGATATAGATCTACTGTTTGTCCTAGATTACTAGTGGAATGGCAGACATAGATCTACTGTTTGTCCTAGATTACTAGTGGAATGGCAGACATAGATCTACTGTTTGTCCTAGATTACTAGTGGAATGGCAGACATAGATCTACTGTTTGTCCTTGGGTTACTAGTGGAATGGTAGACATAGATCTACTGTTTGTCCTAGATTACTAGTAGAATGGCAGACATAGATCTACTGTCTGTCCTAGATTACTAGTGGAATGTCAGACATAGATCTACTGTTTGTCCTAGATTACTAGTAGAATGGCAGACATAGATCTACTGTTTGTCCTATGTTACTAGTGGAATGGCAGACATAGATCTACTGTTTGTCCTAGATAACTAGTGGAATGGTAGACATAGATCTACTGTTTGTCCTATGTTACTAGTGGAATGGCAGACATAGATCTACTGTTTGTCCTATGTTACTAGTGGAATGTCAGACATAGATCTACTGTTTGTCCTAGATTACTAGTGGAATGGCAGACATAGATCTACTGTTTGTCCTAGATTACTAGTAGAATGGCAGACATAGATCTACTGTTTGTCCTATGTTACTAGTGGAATGGCAGACATAGATCTACTGTTTGTCCTAGATTACTAGTGGAATGGCAGACATAGATCTACTGTTTGTCCTAGATTACTAGTGGAATGGCAGACATAGATCTACTGTTTGTCCTATGTTACTAGTGGAATGACAGACAAAGATCTACTGTTTGTCCTAGATTACTAGTGGAATGGCAGACATAGATCTACTGTTTGTCCTAGATAACTAGTGGATTGGCAGACATAGATCTACTGTTTGTCCTAGATTACTAGTGGAATGGCAGACATAGATCTACTGTCTGTCCTAGATTACTAGTGGAATGGCAGACAGATCTACTGTTTGTCCTAGGTTACTAGTGTAATGGCAGACATAGATCTACTGTTTGTCCTAGATTACTAGTGTAATGGCAGACACAGATCTACTGTCTGTCCTAGATAACTAGTGGAATGGCAGACAAAGATCTACTGTTTGTCCTAGATTACTAGGTGAATGGCAGACATAGATCTACTGTTTGTCCTATGTTTGTAGTGGAATGACAGACAAAGATCTACTGTTTGTCTTAGATTACTAGTGGAATGGCAGCCATAGATCTACTGTTTGTCCTAGATTACTAGTGGAATGGCAGACATAGATCTACTGTTTGTCCTAGATTACTAGATGAATGGCAGACATAGATCTACTGTCTGTCCTAGATTACTAGTGGATTGGCAGACAAAGATCTACTGTTTGTCATAGATTACTAGGTGAATGGCAGACATAGATCTACTGTTTGTCCTATGTTACTAGTGGAATGGCAAACACAGATCTACTGTTTGTCCTAGATTACTAGTGTAATGGCAGACATAGATCTACTGATTGTCCTAGATTACTAGTGGAATGGCAGACATAGATCTACTGTTTGTCCTAGATTACTAGTGGAATGGCAGACATAGATCTACTGTTTGTCCTAGATTACTAGTGGAATGGCAGACATAGATCTACTGTTTGTCCTATGTTACTAGTGGAATGGCAAACATAGATCTACTGTTTGTCCTAGATTACTAGTGTAATGGCAGACATAGATCTACTGATTGTCCTATGTTACTAGTGGAATGGCAGACATAGATCTACTGTTTGTCCTAGATTACTAGTGGAATGGCAGACATAGATCTACTGTTTGTCCTAGATTACTAGTGGAATGGCAGACATAGATCTACTGTTTGTCCTAGATTACTAGTGGAATGGCAGACAGATCTACTGTTTGTCCTAAGTTACTAGTGTAATGGCAGACATAGATCTACTGTTTGTCCTAGATTACTAGTGTAATGGCAGACACAGATCTACTGTCTGTCCTAGATAACTAGTGGAATGGCAGACAAAGATCTACTGTTTGTCCTAGATTACTAGGTGAATGGCAGACATAGATCTACTGTTTGTCCTATGTTTGTAGTGGAATGACAGACAAAGATCTACTGTTTGTCTTAGATTACTAGTGGAATGGCAGACATAGATCTACTGTTTGTCCTAGATTACTAGTGGAATGGCAGACATAGATCTACTGTTTGTCCTAGATTACTAGATGAATGGCAGACATAGATCTACTGTCTGTCCTAGATTACTAGTGGATTGGCAGACAAAGATCTACTGTTTGTCATAGATTACTAGGTGAATGGCAGACATAGATCTACTGTTTGTCCTATGTTACTAGTGGAATGGCAAACATAGATCTACTGTTTGTCCTAGATTACTAGTGTAATGGCAGACATAGCTCTACTGATTGTCCTAGATTACTAGTGGAATGGCAGACATAGATCTACTGTTTGTCCTAGATTACTAGTGGAATGGCAGACATAGATCTACTGTTTGTCCTAGATTACTAGTGGAATGGCAGACATAGATCTACTGTTTGTCCTAGATTACTAGTGGAATGGCAGACACAGATCTACTGTTTGTCCTAGATTACTAGTGGAATGGCAGACATAGATCTACTGTTTGTCCTAGGTTACTAGTGGAATGGTAGACATAGATCTACTGTTTGTCCTAGATTACTAGTAGAATGGCAGACATAGATCTACTGTCTGTCCTAGATTACTAGTGGAATGTCAGACATAGATCTACTGTTTGTCCTAGATTACTAGGTGAATGGCAGACATAGATCTACTGTTTGTCCAAGATAACTAGTGGAATGGTAGACATAGATCTACTGTTTGTCCTATGTTACTAGTGGAATGGCAGACATAGATCTACTGTTTGTCCTAGATAACTAGTGGAATGGTAGACATAGATCTACTGTTTGTCCTATGTTACTAGTGGAATGGCAGACATAGATCTACTGTTTGTCCTAGATTACTAGTGGAATGGCAGACATAGATCAACTGTTTGTCCTATGTTACTAGTGTAATGGCAGACATATATCTATTGTTTGTCCTATGTTACTAGGTGAATGGCAGACATAGATCTACTGTCTGTCCTAGATTACTAGTGGAATGGCAGACATAGATCTACTGTCTGTCCTAGATTACTAGTGGAATGTCAGACATAGTTCTTCTGTTTGTCCTAGATTACTAGTGGAATGGCAAACATAGATCTACTGTTTGTCCTAGATTACTAGTGGAATGGCAGACATAGATCTACTGTTTGTCCTATGTTACTAGTGTAATGGCAGACATAGATCTACTGTTTGTCCTATGTTACTAGGTGAATGGCAGACATAGATCTACTGTTTGTCCTAGATTACTAGTGTAATGGCAGACATAGATCTACTGTTTGTCCTAGATTACTAGTAGAATGGCAGACATAGATCTACTGTCTGTCCTAGATTACTAGTGGAATGTCAGACATAGATCTACTGTTTGTCCTAGATTACTAGTGGAATGGCAGACAAAGATATACTGTTTGTCCTAGGTTACTAGTGGAATGGCAGACATAGATCTACTGTCTGTCCTAGATTACTAGTTGAATGGCAGACATAGATCTACTGTTTGTCCTAGATTACTAGTGGAATGGCAGACATAGATCTACTGTTTGTCCTAGATTACTAGTGTAATGGCAGACATAGATCTACTGTTTGTCCTAGATTACTAGTTTAATGACAGACAATGATCTACTGTTTGTCCTAGATTACAAGTTGAATGGCAGACATAGATCTACTGTTTGTCCTAGATTACTAGTGTAATGGCAGACATAGATCTACTGTTTGTCCTATGTTACTAGTGGAATGGCAGACATAGATCTACTGTTTGTCCTAGATTACTAGGTGAATGGCAGACATAGATCTACACGTGTACTGTTTGTCCTAGATTACTAGTGTAATGGCAGACATAGATCTACTGTTTGTCCTAGATTACTAGTGGAATGTCAGACATAGATCTACTGTTTGTCCTAGATTACTAGGTGAATGGCAGACATAGATCTACTGTTTGTCCTAGATTACTAGTGGAATGGCAGACATAGATCTACTGTTTGTCCTAGATTACTAGTGTAATGGCAGACATAGATCTACTGTTTGTCCTAGGTTACTAGTGGAATGGCAGACATAGATCTACTGTTTGTCCTAGATTACTAGGTGAATGGCAGACATAGATCTACTGTTTGTCCTAGATTACTAGTGGAATGGCAGACATAGATCTACTGTTTTCCCTAGATTACTAGTGGAATGGCAGACATAGATCTACTGTTTGTCCTAGATTACTAGTGGAATGTCAGACATAGATCTACTGTTTGTCCTAGGTTACTAGTGGATTGGCAGACATAGATCTACTGTTTGTCCTAGATAACTAGTGGAATGGTAGACATAGATCTACTGTTTGTCCTATGTTACTAGTGGAATGGCAGACATAGATCTACTGTTTGTCCTATGTTACTAGTGTAATGGCAGACATAGATCTACTGTTTGTCCAATGTTACTAGTGTAATGGCAGACATAGATCTACTGTCTGTCCTAGATTACTAGTGGAATGGCAGACATAGATCTACTGTTTGTTCTAGATTACTAGTGGAATGGCAGACATAGATCTACTGTCTGTCCTAGATTACAAGTGGAATGTCAGACATAGATCTACTGTTTGTCCTAGATTACTAGTAGAATGGCAGACATAGATCTACTGTTTGTCCTAGATTACTAGTGGAATGGCAGACATAGATCTACTGTTTGTCCTAGATAACTAGTGTAATGGCAGACATAGATCTACTGTTTGTCCTAGATTACTAGTGGAATGGCAGACATAGATCTACTGTTTGTCCTAGATTACTAGTAGAATGGCAGACATAGATCTACTGTCTGTCCTAGATTACTAGTGGAATGTCAGACATAGATCTACTGTTTGTCCTAGATTACTAGTGGAATGGCAGACATAGATCTACTGTTTGTCCTAGATTACTAGTGGAATGGCAGACATAGATCTACTGTTTGTCCTAGATTACTAGGTGAATGGCAGACATAGATCTACTGTTTGTCCTATGTTACTAGTGGAATGACAGACAAAGATCTACTGTTTGTCCTAGATTACTAGTGGATTGGCAGACAAAGATCTACTGTTTGTCCTAGATTACTAGTGGAATGGCAGACATAGATCTACTGTTTGTCCTAGATTACTAGTGGAATGGCAGACATAGATCTACTGTTTGTCCTATGTTACTAGTGGAATGACAGACAAAGATCTACTGTTTGTCCTAAATTTACTAGTAGATTGGCAGATATAGATCTACTGTTTGTCCTATGTTACTAGTGTAATGGCAGACATAGATCTACTGTTTGTCTTAGATTTACTAGTGAAATGGCAGACATAAATCTACTGTTTGTCCTAGATTACTAGTGGAATGGCAAACATAGATCTACTGTTTGTCCTAGATTACTAATTAAAGTGCAAATGCTTATTCTATTTTTTTTTTTAAGTTATGAAAGGTACAATGGGTCTAGCTCAAGTAAAATTACAAGGGTCCGACAGCGAAGAGCAAAGGTCCCGGACCTTGAAAATGCATTTTTTTGAACACCTAAAATCCCTTTTTTATATAATAAATACCAATTTTACAACAACAAAATTGACATGCAAGTATATAATTTTATAAATTTGCAAAAACAATAAATAAGGATGATGCCAGTTCTCCCATTGAAAAGGCCTGACAAATACCATATGGTACTTGCACAACATTTGGACTGGCTGAAAATAGTGAAAGTCCAAGGTCAGGGACCTTTGGTTTACGCTGTCGGACTTTGGCAATTTTAGTCTCCTTTACCATGATTTTGCCATAAACTATTCACCTTTACAGTAAGAAAGAAACTGTGACTTTATGTTGTGCAGGTCTGACATCATCATGAACCCTTGACCCCTCTCTGACCCCAGCGCACTGGTCCCTCCGTCATCAAGGCTAGCAATCAACACAACCGCCTCCTCTCCCGTCTCAGCCAGCCTCTGTAACTGGAGAAAATAGGAAATATCTCTTACAGGGAATAGATCAAGAGAAAACACTAAACACTATAAATGTCTTAAAAAAAGTAAATTATTTTTAAAATGGACAAAAAGCATCTCATAATCATTAATAAATAAAATACAAATGGTTTGATATGTTGAATCCACCAATTGAAATCAAAATGAAATGACATTCTATGACTGACCTTTAACATGTCACAATATATGTTATAATTTTAAGTGGGAAATATATTTTAGTCTAAACTGTGCTCGTAACCTAAGGAGGAAACCCTTTCCAATATACATATACCGGTATTATTTTGGCATGTTTGAATGAGTCTCCTTTTAGCTAAATGGGGTCAGTGGGTATATATTGGCATGCTTATCTACATTTAAAAAAATAAATGTTTTAGCCAATTTTAAATTTTGAAAAATCCTGATATATTCTCTTTAACTGGAGATAGCCAGTTATTAAAGATTCATTTTGTCTACTTGGAACAGTATACTGAGCGCTGTCACACTGGAATATCATGCCACAGACAAATGGTATGATACTCCATCCAGTCACATTATACTGACACTGGGCCGACAAGACCTAGAACTATCCTCTAAATGCTGAGCATCAAGCAACGAAGCTTCTAGCATCATTCCTTAAGTCTTTGGTATGATCCGGCCGGAGATCCAACTCACAACCTTCCGCAAGCCTAGACCACTGCTTTGGTACCATAAAAACAAATCAAAGGCCTCAAAGGCCTGAGGGAAGGCTTGCTGCTCGTGTTAATTTAAAAATGTAGGTTCGACAAATTGAAAAACATAGTTAGATTTCTGATATGTTAAGTAAGAAGGCATTTCAATGGGATTTAGAAAAGAATGTGGTGTGTTTGATATTTCTTTTGTGTATCTGTATAAATAATCATCTGTATAAATAATCTCCTGCATATAATACAGAGTCCATATCAATACTTTTCCAACAGTACCTATCAAACGGTTTTAATAATGCATTTGCAAAAAATGCTAAACAACATGGTATACACTGTCTTCCCTGTGAAAACTGACTGAATTTTTGATGACCCTGATGAAAATTGCCATTTACAGGGAATTTTGTAAACTGTTAACGTGGTGGTCCAGGATTTCTTTCCACATTAGAGTTATTAACATGAACAAGCTATAAGAAAGCTTGACAAACAAACCTTCATATTCTGACGTTTGACTTTTTGATAGAGTATTGATCGACACATGCTTCCCAGAAAAACTACCAAATTTACATATCCACTGCTCAATATCTATCCCCATTATTTCATCAAAAAAAAGAATGTACCGCTTTAAAGTGGCTTTTAATAATGTGCAAACAATCACCAACAATGAATGAATTATTGTTTATTTAAAAATTAGTTAAATTCTTAAAAAACACAAATATACAATTCAAATGAGTCATCAGAACTCTTAACTTGTCCAACTCCTTAAGCATGTTAAGCAAGGATTTCATCGATTCAGCTCGAGATATATATTATGTTTTAACTTCAGTTCCAGATTTTGTTTTTCCATGAAACATCTTCAGTCTGGCAATCATATATCTGGTGCTACAACTCTAGTCAATTTTAATATCACCAGTTCAATAGTTATGATTTATGGATAAGGAAACGCATTTAGCACAAAATGTTCCTGATTGTCCGGGAATATACGACACATATCCATAACTCTTTGTCTAAAACAAAACAAACATGACCTACTTATAGATTTACTTGTATATTAACTTTAGTTATCTTCGATTTTCATATACATGTAGCTTTCAATCAACAATATAAATTATCAATTAATAGCATTATAAACGGTTTTGCGTGACCTAGGTTTAATCAATCTAAAAATATAACACAGAAACACAACAAACATAACGGTTGGATGACCTAATTAATGGATAAATATGTATGGATAAACTAATTAGCAGCAAAAATTGAGTAGCAATACAACAGTGTATGATAAGGGTAAATATATATATATATAAAATTATGAATGTATATTTAAATCAATTACTTTGAGCGGTGGATCTGTTCATCAACATCAAAACACTGCTTGCATAAAATGACAGATTGGCGCGTTTTTCTGTAAAACAACAAAAATAGCCCCGAACCTAATTTCTTTATTTTTTTATAAAAATCAAAGAGGACATTCCGTAGTGAATGAAATTACACTAACAATCACTATTTACTCAAACTACGAGTTATTATATCGAAAACATGCCAATATTTCACCCCGTTAATGATTACACTTGATAACAGTCGAATGATATTAGAGATTATAGCCCCCTCACCCCCCCCCCCCCCCCCACCAGATGACGTCACTATGCATAGTAGTAAATGAAAATTGTCGCATTTTTTAAGTGCACAGTGAGATTAGTGTATTCTTCCGCATTTCAATGGCAATTGTATGCATCCCGTATCGTATCTTTGAATTTTTATACAGAAAAAAATCTGCAATAAATAAAAAACTTTGAATCTTTTGTTGCTACGGCAAATGCGTGTTGAAACTTGTGAAATACTTTATCGGTCGGATGAATATGACGGTTCCTGTCATACGTTACCTTAATAACAGATTGCTAGAGCTGCATGACAGCTAAGGAAGTCAGAGCTTTGCTCGCCTTCCAATAAAAATCTACCAACATCAGAAATCATTGGTAAAAAATCATACTATAACTTTCCTCGGATGGTCTTACCAGGTTCTGTATTTCCCACTTGAGAACTGTATTGAGGGAGTTTCTACACCCAAGATCATCCCAGTCTGGCTCCTCCAGAGACATCATTAAGTACCAAGCTACTTCTTAACCTTATTCTGCATCTACAAAATAATGTTTAAACTTTTATTTACATAGATTGTTAATAAATTTCTTACAACTTTGACAAAACTACGCTCCAAATCTTCCTGTCAGAGTATAACCAGTACAAAGCATATAAGGACACAGTGTCTTTCTCTATGACATTACTAAAGGCTGGAAAATTTCACTCATCCGCTCGCCTAGACAAGTGAACATTGGTCAGGACGAGTAAGATTTAAGAAACTGACCTTATTATTTCAAGCATTCAATTAAAAATGAAAGGGAGGACAAGTGGGGGATTGAGCCTACAACCCTCAGATCTGGTTTCAACATCTATAATAATAAGAAAACAACACGAGACTTGGCATTCCCAGAACACAGCCACCACACCAGTATAATTATGAAACATTATATTATCACAATAAACATGATATAGACATAACTAGTCGAGCCCAGCTGAGTAAGTAATGCGGTTGGCTGTCAATCAAGAGCTGTGAGTTCAAATCTGTTTGTAAGTTCAAATTCCCACTAAGGTCAATATATTTTCATTGAGACTATAAGCCGTTACTACAGTACTAATTGCTGTTAGTAATTAATTGCGATTACGTCCAAATTTTAAAAATGTTAGTAAAACATTGAATGTTTCGATTTTTTATGCTGCAATAAACTTTTTTAGTAATTGTAGATCTACTTATTGTATGTGTATTAAATTGAATGCTACGTCATTTTTTTCAATTGTAAAATATGAAATATTTGTGTGTATGTGTTTATTTTTATTTTCCTTCCCTTTATGACATGTGGAGACCGCCATACGTCTGTTTACATCAGTACCATAATTCTAGATTAAGTAAAGACGTGTTGCTTTTGGTCAGGGGGCAATTGGGGTAGGAATATCCCTTGTATACCTTATACCGCGATATACGTGTTACCGCAAATTCCCGTATAATAACAATGTCCACGAATGTGCAAAGCCATTGTTAATGAAGCCATTATTTACATGGTTGAAAAGGTGTTAGTCGCGGTAATAGGTGTAACCAGTATACATTATTTCTTAATTCTACTTTCACTTTGCCACAAGTATCTATCTATCTGCTAATAAATCAAATTCCTGCTGGGCAACTAGAGCGATTACACACTGAACAGAAGAAAATAAATCTTGTTCGAAACAGGACACCTACTTTTTCAATTTATATTTTGACAATGTAGATGTCAACAAAAAAATAAATGTAAGTTTGGTGTGGGTCTTCAGTGTTTTTTTCGGCCATTTTTATAGCCGTTATTGGGTCAAATTCCCAATGGCAAATAATATCTTTTTCCCCAGTGGAGTGGTAAAAATTCCCAGAAAGCTTTAGTAATTGTAAATTGAAACTTGTCATAATTCCTTGATAATATAAATAAAGATTTCCCATTCTGAATTGAGTATGACATAGTCCTTTAATTAAATGGCCAGAGGAGCAAGTGTACACATTTTATGCAGTTGAACAGTATATTTAATGCAAAAGTTTTCCCAATATTATTGAAAATGCCGCTAAAATTTTCGCAAAATGGAGGAAAAAACACTGTTCTTTCTACGAATGACAAGCCTTTAAAAATGTTTCATTCACTATAGAAATAAGAAAGCAAATCAATGGTGGACAGTCTGTTGTGGGCTTACACCTTAATGGTATGTGAAAGTAACAAAAAGGAGAAACGCTGAAAAAAACAATATAAGGTAGACAACTCTAAACCTGTGAACGAAGGCGTTTGTCTCCTCGTATCTTTACACGCGCTAAGATTAGACCATTCTGTGTGTTTGCACGTGTTCTGTTGAAAAGTATACTTAATATTGCAACCGTTGCAGCTTGTTAAATGACTACACGACAAACATTGAAGTTATTTCTGTTTATAACACCTTTTCCCTTCTGTAGTTGGAAACCGGAACTTAATTTGTGAAACTTCCAAATTAAAGAGCGGATTATTTCCCTTTTAGGCGTTACTCCACCATTTGAATAGTATAGGTGCAATACCACCATTGACTAGTGCACATTAAAGCACGTTGTCGAACGATTTGATATTTTTTTTATTTGATCGTCCTCTACATGGATGGGGTATCATTCCATGTGTCTGCGACATAATACTCCCGTGTGGTAGCG